>JAHBCN010013900.1:0-23538 GCA_019359885.1 Listronotus oregonensis
TTGCAATTTTTAATTGGAATAATTCAAGATTCGCTTATTAAAATTTTTTGAAACTTGGCACAAGGTTTATTAGATTGGTCTTTCAAAACCTTTTGAAAAACCAAAAAATATAATCATCTTGATTTCTTATTACCAATAATTTGACAGATGTAGAATATTTTAGGATTTATTTAAGGTCTCTGGTAAGAGTGAGAAAATAGGCCAACTCTGAGGTCAGCCTTTAACGTGTTTTTTGAATCAAAGTAAAAATTATTCATCAGTTATTCAAAATGTAAGAATTGTGGAGCAAAATTGAAAATAGGAAAATTTTAATTAAAAAGTTCAATGTACAGGGTGAGTCAACGATAAAGTAAAGTTCATTATTTCATTGGTTTCAAAAGTTTGAGAAAAATAGTAAATACAAAAGATGTAAAGATTCTTAGGATGCCTTTAAAATTTTTTAAAAGTATAAGGGTGGCTAAAAAAAAGCGTGACGAATAAAACATACATTTTTTTAAATGAAACACCCTGTTTTTAAATTTTTTTGAATTCCTTTTAAAATTCTTCAATTTTTTTATTAATAATAATGCATACCTAAATTTTAAAAAAGGTTTTTCAATATTTCAATTTTTCTAAAAAGAAAAATAATTTTCACACTTGCAAAAAATTACTTTAGCGCTTTTTTTTTGAAGGTAGTCACTCATATTTGATTTAGCGTTATTCAAGAGGGCGTAATAGATTATGCAACGGAATTTTTAATTAAAATTCAGGGTTTGTTAAAATAAACAAAAAATTTGGATCTTTTAAATTAAAAAATCTCGATTTTTTAAAAGGGCCAATATATATTATTTTTTCTGAAAGATCTTAAAAAACCCACAACTTTTATTAAGTATGTCATATACCTATTTTTAATACTTTGGATTTATTTTAACTTTTCCAATTTTCCCTTCTTTCTGTCTAAGACTATTGCTATAACATTAGTTGGCCAATAAAAATTTTTTCCAATTTTAACCTGACACCCATAAAAATTTAAAAATTTATTTGGTTCAAAATTTAAAAAAAAAATAATTATGGATTTTCCTAAAGTTTGAATTAGTTGATATGATTTTTACTGGGTGGGGCGCAAAAATCTTTGTTGGCAGTAAGACTTTAAAAAGGCGAAGTACCCTAAGGGGGCCGTGTACCGACTAGGCAATCTCTTCAAATTTTAATGGAACGGTTTAATTCTAGGGTAATTGAATTGAAAAACGGAAAGGGTAAAGGAATGCTACCAATGAGGAAAAAAATTGGAAATTTTCTTCAAGTTCAAGATAACCCCCCAGGTCAGAAGCCTTCAAGTGGCTAGCTTATGTGATACATCCCAATTTGTTAACCCCCCTTCACTAGAAAACACAAATTCACCCTTCCACTTTAACTACAAAGAACTTCAGACCGCGATTTTGAACAAAGGGTAAACTTCTGCACCGTTATAAAATGAAGCAATAGAGGCCGATCCAAATTTTTTCAAAAAAATGTTTTCCGATGAAGCTACTTTTCGCAGTAATTTTTGATTAATCGTATAACATGCATATTATTCAACAGTTAATCCAGTCTGGGTACGGGAAATGCAAAACCAAAACCATTTATTAATGGGGTGGGTGAAATAAAACACTTTAATGTTTTGGACCATATTTTTTTCGCGAAACAGTTAACGGGCCTAGATATTTAAACTTTTTGCAGAATGATTTACCTCAACTTCTTCAAGAATTTAATAACATTGAGATCCAAAAAATTGGTTTCAGCAAGATGGAGCTCCTCCCATTACCATAAAAGAAGTTCGAAAATTTTTAAATAATTTACCCACAGAAATGGATCGGTAGGGTGGATTCATTGGAGGCCCCCCGTCATGTGACTTAACCCCCCCCTAGTTTATTTTTGTGGGGATATGTTAAAGATCTACCCCAAAGTATGGAAAATAGGATTCGGGACGCGTGGGAGAATAAACTTTTTTTTAAGGGGTCCAAGAAAATAAAAAAAGAAAACTGTTTATCCAAGTAGAAGGGCATATTTTTGAACAATTATTGCGCCATAATAATAATTAAAATTAATTAATTTAGTAATGGTATTTATTATTATTTACTTTTTCTGGAATTTAAAATTTAAAAATGGCCAACTAATGTTATAGCAATAGTCAATCTTTTACGTTATCTTGAATAACCAATATCAAATAGAGTGATCCCTTCACAAAATGGCCTTTTTCTTAATTTTTTTAAGTGTAAAATTATTTTCAGAAAAATTGAAATATTGGAAGAACTATTGGTTTAGGTATGCATTATTATTAATAAAAAAGTTGAATAATTTTAAAAGGAATTCAAAACAAAATTTAAAAATAGTGTGTTTCATTTAAAAAAATGTTTTGTTTTATTCGTCACGCTTTTTTGAGCCACCCTGTATACTTTAAAATAATTTTAAATTTGCATCCTAAAATCTTTTCCCTCTTTTGTATTTACTATTTTCTCATAACTTTTGAAACCAATGAAATAATGAACTTCTCTATCGTTGACTCCCCTTATAAATAGAAAAAAAACAAATAAAATACACTTTAAACATAAATCTGTTTTATCTTTTTTTGAACGAGGCCGTTTAATGCATCGGGCATCAAAGATAAGGAAAAACTTAAACAGGATCCGAAAGGAGGGCAAATATTTACTGAAAGTTAGAAAAAAAACCCAAAAGGAATAGGTTTTTTTTTTTAGAGTTTTTTTAATACAGGGTAGTCGTGAAAGTGGGATATTTTTGCTTTAAATATTCAAATTGGAAAAATAAAAAATATTTTGGTTTTTGCTGCTCTATATTTTACGAACAACGTTATGTTAAGGGTGCATAAAAAAAGCCGGTACAAGGACAAAATTCTTTTTCTAAAGGGCTCCTATTTTTGGTTACATTTTTGTTTTCTACATAAAATTCTAGATATTTTTTATCGGTATAATATCCCTATATTTAATTTTTTCGATATTCTCTTTAAATACAAATATAAAATAAAAAAAATCCCTTTCCTTAATGTTGTTTTACGTTTTTATGGTTTTAGGGTTTTTGGGCAAAAAATGCCATAGTAATATTAAAAGTTTTAGATATCACATGACGAGTAGAAATAGGAAAAACCCCAAAAGGGGTTTAAAGGGATGGAACCCAATGGCCCATTCGATCAAAAATTCCAGCCCAGTATGAAAATAACTTCCAGAGTTGGCCCCCCCGATTCGAAATAAAACCAAATTCCACGAAATTTTAACGTGTTGTTTACTTACCACGGGATAAATCAGTGTGAAGTTACCAACACATTATAATTTTATGAGAGCCGGAGTACCGTTTTTTGGATTGATCAAAACCTTCTTATTTTAGTAAATTAGTGTTTATTAAATTTTGACTACAATTTTGGGTTTATTTTTGTTCATAATATCAACAAAATAACTAAAATTTTGTATGGTTTTGTCTTGCAAATCCAAGGGTAACATACCCGTCTTTTTAACTTTGGTAAGTATTTTTTTAAATTAGGTTGCTTTTATAAGACGTAAATTAAGGAACCAATAAATAATAATATATCAATTATTGAATAATAGGAAATGAAAATTTTAAAAAATAATTGAGAAAATAAGGCAATCTTAACTATCTTTTAGATGATTTCCACAATGTTTGTGTATTTCTGTGGATTATTAAAAGAAATAAGGTTATCATTTGGTACTTTCTTTTTTCTTTTAATAATTTAGTACACTCTTTTAAAGGATCAAAATTATTTTTTACTGGGCAGACCAGGCAAATTTTTATATACGGGGTCCTTTTAATTGAATGAAAGGAATTTACAATTTTTAAGGGTTTTGGGCCATTGAAAAATCTAAAAAAATTTTGGCAATATTTCGTTTTCGAGATATTCATCACAAATTTGAAAATAAACTAATTTTTTTTACCTATTCCTTTCTTTTTACAAAATTTTTGATTTTTACACAAAATTGGCACAATATTTCACAAATACCTTTAAAACTTTTTTTTGTGTTTATTTTACACCTTTTTTACTTTTTTTTTTTAAGCAAATTGGTTGCTGCCTTTAACAAAAGTTCCAATTTAATGGAAAAAAGATAAAATAAAAAAAATCAGGTTTTAAAAGGTGTTTATAAAATTCGTGTGCCACTTTAGTGTAAAAATCAAAATTTTCAAAAAGAAGGAGAATTAGGAAAATGAGGTTAGTTTAATTTTCAACTTTGATGATGAAGATCTCGGAAACGAAACGTTGCCGAAAAGATATTTTTTTGATTTGTTCGGCGCCCCAAAAACCCCTGTATACCAAATTTGATCAAAATCGGAGAGGAGGCAACTTTCGGTTCCATTTGTTTAAAAAAAATTGATTTTTGGTTTCTTAATCTTGCATTATCAACTTTTTAAGCTCGACATAAGTACTGTAAATAATATTTAACGGATACTGTTACAATGAATCTCATTTAAAGGTTACTAAAATTTTTAACCACTGTTATTCTTCTCTGAATGTTTGGTATTAGTGAAAAGTGTTTTCCTAAAGCAGTTATAAAAAATTTTACTTTTTTAAAGTACAACCAGAATCTTAGGATTAGATTAAACTCATTTACACTATCTTGCCCTCCTTTTATCACAAAATTGGTGATAAAATACATAATATTCATAAATGTTTAAATTTATTTTTAAAAAAAACGTGTTTTTATTTATTTACAAAATTTTTTAAAAATAAAACTTAAAAATATCACCATTTAAATAAAGGCAGTAAAGGGGCCCCTCTTTCTTTCCATATTATATCAGATAATAAAATTAATATTACAAATAATTTTAAATATTTTATATAATATCCTTTAATAACCAACAATTTTTTTGCAAAAACAAAAAAAAGGAATGTGGGTTTGACCTTTGATGATGTCAATTTTATAAAAACATAGAATTGAAATCCGGCCCTGATCTACTTTCATTGCCCAATTCCGGGGCCCACCCCTATTCTCGCTGCCCTGCACCCTGGACAATTTGTTCTACAGTTATGGGCTTCCAAACCTTTAAACTTCCTTGGAAAACCGAAGAAAAACAAATTAAATTTTTTACAGATTAATAAAACTGTCATTATGACATTTTTATTAATCTCCATTCATTATGGTTATTATTAAAATCAAAAAACCGCAAACCATAGAAACGTTAAAAAAACATTAAAAAAATAGCGTTTTTCCCTTCAAATTTGTATTTAAAAAAATATCTCGTAAACAGTTGAATATAGGGATATGATAATGAATAAAAATATCAAATTTTACCCCGAAAAAAAAAATGTAACAAAAAAATATAAATTATTAAAAAAATAAACTTTGTTCTTGTTTCCTTTTTGATACACCCCTATACATAATGTTTTTTTGCAAAATATAGAGCAGCAAAAAAACCAAAATATTTTTTATAAATATTTTTCAATTTGAATATTTAAACAATAAAGGGGGTCTCCTTACAAACTTACCCTGATAGAGTATTTCCATGGGTGTTCAAATGAAATAAAAGCAACACAGGCCCCCAAAAAGTGTTGTTTGGGTTGGACTAGGATTTTCTGGCGTTTTTTCCGTTGAACACGAGTTAAAAAAATTGAGATCAAACAGCAAAAACTTGAGAAAAGGCCAAATTTCGGGTATAAAAAAATTTTTTTTAAAACGTCAATATCAAAACAAAAAAATGTACACAAAACTTTATATGAATAAACTATACCTAAATTTAAATTTTGCCGGTGACTCATTTAATACCCCACCCAACCGAGAACGGTTGAAAAAAATTTAAACTTAGAAAATATTTTAAGCCTGGGGATTCTTTTTCCGCTCAAATAACGGGAACGGCCAAAAGTTTCTCCCACGTTGTCATAATTGCGAAAATAAATCACCAGCCAGCGATCCACTTAAAAAGCACGACAATATGTATTAAATCATTTTTATTCCAGAAGGCAAAAAGTGGCAAAATTCCTTAGTTTACAACTTGAAGAAAACTTGAAAATAACCCCTTCGACGGGTTTTTCTGTTCGATGATTTTATTTAGTTTTATTATTTGGACAGATTTTGTAAGTTTAAATTTTAATTGAATACAGGATTTTTTAAATATTTAAATTTCTAATAATTTAGATAAAAGATATTTTTTTCCAATTTTTTGTTTATCTTTATTTTTTTGTATATAATTTATATAAAGTTTAGTTTGTTAAGGGGCTTTTAATTCTTAAACTAGAATTTCCAACTTTAAACTGGTTATCCGCCTAAAAAAAAACTCATTTTCGTTAAAAGCGAATAATGGTTAAACATGTTTTCCATGGATTCGGGAACGAAACCAGAACTAACCATTTTTGATGCTGCAGAATATGGCCTTAAATAAAGTTTTTTTGGGTTCCGGAATTCAGAGTTTTAAAAAAAAAATAATTTGTAATAATTCGGAAAAATTGGACCCTTTTAAATTCTGTCATTTGCAAAAAACAATTTAAAAAATTCATACTATGTTAATATTAAAAAACACTTAAAAGTAAAAAAAACCCTTTTTTAATAAAAAGTAGGTGTTTACGTCCGAATTCAACTCAAATTTAAATGTTGACCTGTTACCAGGTTGTAATAGTTTTTATAATAAATTTTTATAAGGTATCAAACCTTTCCCTCATTCAATTTTGATCAAAAATATTTTTGATATGGAAATCATAAATATGGAAACGAAAGCCCCGGGAAATAGTTATTGGATTCAAACTTTGATCTCAAGCTTTCTTTTCCTTATTTAGTGGAATATTTTTTTTGAAGCAATGCGGGGAATATTATTTAATATTGTTGCAAGATGGGTGGTGAATTGGCAAGTCGGTGCTTGGTTGTCTATCGTTCTGCTTTTTTACATCTTTTTTTTTATTTAAACAAAATTTTATTATTTTTTCATGTAAAAATAAAATCAAAATAAAATTAAAGAAAAAATGTTTTCTTTTTTAAAAACGTTGAAAAACCCAAAAAAACTCAAATTTTGTCCTATGACCTAAAAAGGAGGTGTGCAAAATTACAAAAAAATTACATTTTTCATTAATCCGAATAATCCAAAATAAAATAGGCTTTTATAATTTTTAAAAGGGGAGAGAAAATGGAAAATAGCTTTTGCTTGTAAAAAATATTTTTATTTTTTGCGAAATTTTATCATTTATTTTCTAAAATGCATACCCACTGAATTGATTCCCCTGACCCCACACAACCGGGGCACTGCCGAGCATGCGTCTTGCAGAAATTTGGACTTGAAGTATATATTTTTCCTCATGAAGCACCCTTACTACAAAAATCATTAATAAGTTCTCAGAACAAAAAAAATAAAAAATTATATTATTTATAATTGAAAATTTCAAACAAATTTAAAATTTATATGGACTTCATATAAAATTAGTTCAATATTTTTAATGTGGAGTAATGTTAAAATTTACTTTACTTTTGAAAAACCAGTGTAATATTCGTTTTTAGGGGGAAAACAAAGTAGTTTTATATTTGGTGATAATAAAGTTTTCAAAACACAACATTTAAATTTCCCAATAATGTTTTAACAAAAAATTTGTTATAAGGCTTTGTCAAATCTGACTGGGAGAATACAAGGAATGTTTTTTTTTTGTTTAACCAATCTCAAACCCCTTACATTCAAAGTAAATGACAGGTTAACGTTATTTTTTTACCCAAAAACCTTTTAAAATGTAACAATTAAGTTTAACTAATAACAATTATTACTATTGTACAGTAAAAAAATAATTTTATTTAACCAGAATTTAATTAAACCAATGAGTATTTTGAAATATTTTCAAAATTTTTTTTCCCATCAAGCCTTATCTGGTCCATTTCAACCATTAAACGTTTGATAAATTCAAAACCAAAGCCATGCAAAAATAATTGTAAATGTTTAACCAGAGGATGTGATCCAAAAAAAAAAAACTGAACTCTTAATTTTTACTAGGTGTGGAAAAATAAAATGAAATAAAATAAATAATTTTTATAAATAATAGAAATTACAAAAAACATTAATTAATTAAATTTAAACAAACCCCCATTAACAGCCAAACAATATCCCAACCGATCTAAAGTTCATTTCAACGTTGCCAAGTTGATATTAAAAAATTTTTTTACATTCTAACAAAAACTTTTTACTTTTAGATTTCAAATTTTCACTTTTATAAATGACACTTTTAAGTGACCCTAAAAAGAAGTCATTCGGTGAAGGAAAGGTGCCCTGGCTCGCCAAAGTATCCGGTCCGTGGACCAATAATGTTATTAAAAGCATTTTCCAGGTCTCTCTAACCATACGGGCATTTTAAAAGGCCCATCTTTTGTAAGATCATCTGATATTCCCGAACAACTTCTTCCAAGGCGGGTCCAATTTGATTTTGAAATAAGTCCAAATAGGTTTCCTGTCAGGTTATAGTCCATAAAAAAGGGGTCCAATGATATGGTGTCCAATAATTTCCGAATCATTTGTTTTTGGGGGATTTTTTCCAAGTTGAACAAAGCGATGTTCATTTTCTTCTCCAAAACCGGCAATTCGGGAATTTGGTTTATCTTGGGATCATCTTAATTTCCCTTCGGGGCTTGTAGACGGGTATAAAAACCACATCTTCCGAAGCCTAAAAGAAATTTAAAAGATTATAGCTTGCCATACGCCATGCAAGGATAAAAGCAAATGACAAAGATTCGAAACTCACATAACCCAAAAAACTAGTGGAGAATTATTAATAAGAAACGGGGTGCAAAAAAAGGGAATTCCCACACAATTAAAAAACACATTCAAGGGCTTTCTCCGATTGCTACTAATCTGATCAAAGACTTTCAACTGTGAATCCCCAGTCCAGTGGATATGTAAAGCTCCACCAGATCTTTTTATTTTTTAGGGTTAGTTTTAATACAGTGCAATTTGGATAGCCTAAAAAAAAAAATAAAGCTGTGATTATTTGGACTGAACAAAAACTTATCAAAACTATAAAAAAATCTTATAATCCCCCTTACAAATTAATAAACTTTGTTTTAAAGAAAATATCTTTCCCCAATTTTAAAGGCTGGGTATGTCCTATATTTAAGAAAGGAAATGGATGCCTTAAAATTATAGACCAATTTCTTTGCTCCCGATTGTTTCAAAGATTGGGAAAAAGATGGCCCCAAATAGTTAAATTTATGGAAATAAATAATTGCTTCAAAAAACATCAATTTGGTTTCAAAAACAAAAAAATACAACAATGGGTATTTTGAATCTTTTGTCCCACATAGTTAATTCTTTCAAAATGAAATTTATTTCTTTCTTCTGTGTGATCTAAGCAAGGCATTCGACTGTGTGAGCCAGACATTCTTCTACGAAAACTAACTAATCAATTTTTGTAATAAATTGTCAAACTAATAGGATCTATCAAGTGAAAAGATTTAACGTCAGGGTTGCCGGGGTGTCCTCAGCGAAAGTGTTTTAAACCCAGGTTACAGGTCAAAAGGGACCAATACTCTTTCTAAATATATAAATGATCTCCGGATTTACCATAAAAGCTAAATAATCTTTTTGCTGATGACACCCGATATCCTGCCCCGTTTAATACTTTGCAGAGGCGCTAATGATTCTGGTGCCAGGAGAGAGCAGGGGTGTTTTCAAAAAATTACTGAATAATGGTAAGACAAAAGGGTTTTTTCTTGAGGGATTTGGACATTTGAATGGTGGAATTGATGAGGATGAGATTGGGTTTTTGGGGTTCTTGGACCCAGATACTTTGGAAACAAATAAATGCTCTTAAAAAATTAAATAAAAATATCTTTTTTTGCGAAGTCTTTCCAACTGTTCTGGGATTTTTTAAAGTGTGCCTACTTTTTCCCCCCTTTCACTCTCATCTTTCCTACTGATTTTGGCCTGGGGGCTGCAGCGGATACAGGATGTTTTTGCTCTCCAGCCCCCGGGTTTAAGGGTTCTGGCTGGTCTTGGGTTATGGGAGGATTTCCCAGGCATTCAGGGCCTAAGATACTGACACTCCTTCACAAATATTATTTGAAAATCAAATTCTAAAGAAAATATCGACCATGGGAGCCATGGGAAATCCATAATTATGAAACCGGCACAGGAATAACATCCTACCCCCTACTGGAGGTTAAAAAGGTGTCAGACGGGTCCAGGCTACTGGACAATAAAAAAGTTTTAAAAGTATTACCCGAGGATATTAAAGGTTTGTCTTTTGTTCTTTTTTAGAGAAAAAAAATTTTTAACAGAAAACGTTTTTTATTCAAAAAGATGGTACCTGGGTTTACATTTTGATGGAAATTTTTTACAGTGTTTCTGTACAAGTATCTTTGTGGATGTATTTCACCCAAAAGTATTCTTTCTTTTTAATGTTTAGTTTTATTTTATTTTTTTTTTTGGGGTGTAAAACATTTAATATTATTAACATGAATAAACAGTATGAAGTATGAAGTTGGAAGGATGAATTACATTCATCGGCAAAACAAATATTTCTTAAAACCCCCTCGTTATTTCTCTTTCCATCATTTCAAAACAAAATGCCATTCTTCGCCCCTCCATCTCCTTCCTGCAGCTTTTGATGTTTTTCCAATTCCCTACAAATAATATGTGTTTTTTTTTAAAGTGCGCAATACCGTTTTTATTAATGTTTTTTTTACCTTTGCCTAAAAATCCTCGTACTAACCATTTTGTTTTCCTCCACACTCAGTAAAATTTAAGATCTTGGCCTTTGTTCCTCTTTTTCAAATCCTTAAAATTAAACATTTCAAATTTTATTTAAGGACCTTCGGACTCAACTTTTTAAAACCTTTAATAGTTGAAATGGACCGGAAGGGGTTGGGTGGAAATAAATTGAAAATATTTCAGATACTGCTCTAAAACTGTTTCCCGCATAATTCCACTTAATTAAGGATACTTTTTTTATCCATTGAATAATTCCTATATTTTTTAAATACCGACTGTCACTGATTTATTGACACTTTTCCTCATGTAGGGGGCATTATTCATTTTCCCGGTGCCTGTTTGGTTTTACCTGAATCGAAAAAATTTGGTAATTTTAAACATTTAATTGAATAATTCAAGATTCCCTTTTTAAAATTTTTTGAAACTTGGGAGGGCTTTCAAATTGGTCCCCTTTAAAAAATACTTACATTTTTTTGAAACCTTCAGGGAGCCAATAATTTATTAAAATTTACATGGATTTTCTATGTCCGTTTCATCAGTTCCTTTTATCCTTGTCCCTGTTCATCCTTGACCCTTCCGAAATTAGCATTAGGGTATTTTTGGGCGTTTCAACACTTAGGGCCCGACACCGAGTTTTTTTTTCTTTTTTTTCTAGTTGTGCGTTAAAATGCCAAATTTAGTGTTACTGCGAAAAATATGTAGATTGATTTTTAAGGATTTAAGGTAAATAAAGTCATAGTTTTTTGTTGATTCCATTTTAAACAAAACTAGTAAAAACAATATAAAACCTAACTTGCACTCACTTATACAGTTTAAAAAAAAGATATAAGGAACAGCTTTGATAGTTATTAGAACTATTGAATAAAACAAAAAAACTAAAAACTCTTTAAAAAAAAAAATAATGAACAATTTTAAATACCAATACCAAAGATTTTCTACACATGAACGTTTGAAAAACAAAATTTTTTTGATTAATTAATTTTTAAATATTAAACAATATAAAAATTAATGTCGATATATTTTTAAATTTTTAAAAATAAATAGAAGTCATATTATAGTAATTTTCCTTGATTCGCATTTTAACACAAAACTAAAAACAATATAAAACCTAACTTGCACTCTCTTTCATTTTAAAAAAAAAGATATAAGAAACAGCTTCGATAGTTTTGAACTATTGAACCAAAAATTACTAAAAAACTCTTTATTAAAAAAAACATAATTTAAAGAACAATTTTAAATACCAGCACACAAAGATTTTCTCATACACATGAACATTTGAAAAACAAAGTTTGATTAATTAATTTTTATAATATTAAAAACATAAAAATTATTATAAAAATAAAAAAAAACAAAATTTTAGAAACTTGGCGATACCAGTTTTAATTTAATTTTAAGAAATATGTTAGGCAACATAGTGTTTCCCTTTATTTATATGTTCTAAAAAGTTTTTTAATATTAAATTAATTTTTCATCTATTGCTGTACTTTTTAGCCTCTTGGGTTATGCATTTTACTCTGTTCTTCATATATCAAATAATATATTAAATTCCTCTTGTAAGGCCTTAATTAGTTCTAAATTTAATGGCTTTTTTTAAATTTTTCCCCGTTCATTGTTGTTAACCTTCAACGAAATTTGGGTTCGATGTCTTTCTTGGTAGCATCCCAAAGGCGATCAGTTTCCAACCACGGGGGCACGAAATAATCGTTAAATTTGTTTTGTTTGTTTCTATATTTGGCTCCATTTTTATTAACCATCCATCTTTTACAAATTCTGGCGGCAAATGAGCTTTCCCGCACAGATCTTTTGTCTTTTGTAAAGTTCTTTTCTCGGTTTTATTACAAACCAAGCCTTCACTTTACCCAAATACTTGGTTAAAAGAAAATTGCATATTTTAATATTCTAAAGGACTTCTGGAAAAGCACAAATTGTAAACCACTTCGTGGTCATTATAAAATTTGATGGTTGAAAGTCCGAAACTTTTTCCTTTTTACAATTTAAAAAGTCTGTATATCTATCCTTGGGCTTGTTGGGGAGTAAAGCGTAAAACCGGTGCAAAATTGGTTTTTCATTTTCCCCCCCAATATCCACGTGAATTGTGTACAGCTGCATAAATCAAGGGGCGCGCTTTTAAAGGTCCCCTCCAAAAACGTGTTGTTTTGTAACAATTTTCCACCATCTTTGGAAAAACAATATTATCCCCAGCCATCTCAATCAAAAGAAAATCTGTATATCTTTCTGGTATGACAATATCTTTGCGGTGCTTGGGAAGACTCGTAAACCCCGGCCTTATGCCTTGCCCGATATAATGCGGATTTGACAGATGAAAACGGAATACTGGTCACAAAATCCAGTCCAAAAATTTGTACACTCATTAGCTCCTCACGAAAAATTTCTGGGTTTTGGGTGCTTCTTCCGAACCCTCTTTTGGCCCAAAAAAAGGGACACTTTCATTTTTTTTTCGATATCCCCAAAATTGTTTCTTTTTAAATTTTAAAAATTAGCGAATTACCATTTGTAGTGAGGCTCCCGGAACATTTTGTTTTGAAACACTTCCCCAACACATTACAATTTTTATATGTTTTTTTTAGTAAATCTTATTTGATAAAGAAAAAAAAAAATCCCTTTTTTTCTCAACAATATTAATTTCCATTTTTTTAAAAAAACACAAGTTCTTCCCCCCTCAAAAACTTTACTAGCCGTAATGTAAATTTAAACCAAAAATTTCCGCCCCCCCCATAGTCTGGCGATTTTAACTGCCACAGGCAAAAGGGTGCCGAACACAGACCGGGGGATAAAAAAATTTTCCCAACTCCACCAATCTAGTTATCCCAACAACGGCGGGACACGTTTTAATGTGGCAACTGGTTTCTCCCATCTCGATCTAACCCCTGCGATCCACCTCCCTTCCCCCTTCAAAAGGGAAAGGGGTTTGGTTTTTGGTAGCGACCTTTTTTCCATTACAATTAAAATTTTAACCCAAAAATTTTTACCTACTCTGGGGAAAAAATGGAATCTTAATCTTTTGATTGGATAAATATCAAACATTAAAAACAACATTTTTCCCACACAAATGAACAAGACATAAATGTTTTTGGACATTTTTCAAAATTTAACGGGTTTTAAAAAAAAAACCATAAATTTTAAAAAGCAAATGCCCAAAAAATTCCCCCTTCCATGGGGAAGAGAACTGCAAAAACAGTTAAAAAAGGAAACAAAAGGATTTTCAAATACAAAAAAAAAAAAACGGGGGAAAAAATGGTTAACTTCAAAAAACTTCGGAAAAGCAAAAACTATTTTTAAAAAAAAAAAGAAAGTTTTGGTTCAAAAACGTATCATCAACCCCGGGGACCCCCTTTTAGAAAAATGGGAAAAAAAATTAAAAAAAATCCGGGGAAAAAAAAAAACCCCAATTTGATCAATAATCCGGAGGAAAAAAAAATAAAAGATAGTCAGGAAAACGCAAACCTATTAAAATCCTACGAAAAAATTTTCCCCCTCAAAAATTACCAGAAGCTTTTATATCCCAAAGAAAAAACACCAAACAACCCCTTTAAAATATAACACGGCAACAGCTCTCCCCTAAACGCCCCTTAACAAAAGATGAATTACTAAGCTCACTTAACGACATGAAATGGCCCCAGGACCAGACGACATCCCTTATATTCCTGACTGAACTTCCAGAAAGGAAAAAAAATTTCTAAAATCACAACCAAATTTGGACCCAACATCAATTTCCTTTTGTTGGACAAAGCAATAGTTATACCATTACCCAAGGAAGCAGGGGTTCTAAAATAACATCGACGGATCTAGCCCAAAACCCTAATGCCCAATGGCAAGGCCTGGAAAAAATCGTAAATAACAGTTAATTTGGTCCTAGAAAGAAAAAACCTTATAGCAGCAGAACAAAGTCCAGCTAAGATCGGCCAAGATAACGTTATGATTTAGAATCGAAGTACACAATTTATCAAAATCAAAAAGTTTTATATTTTCGATATTAAAAAAGCCTAGATACGCTTGAATACCAAATATTAAAAGTTAATTCCTGGAACATCAATGGCAACATGTTAAAATTTATTCAGAATCTTCTCCAAGAAAAAACTTCCGGTTGGTTTGGGCTCCATTTCAGAACACGCCCCCAAGAGAACGGAATCCCACAAGGTAGTCCTCAGCACAACATTTTTGCTGAGATTAACCGTACTAAGTATATTACAACCCATTAAATCGACTTTACGCGACGTTTAGTCTTAGTATTAAAGAAAAGTTTGGAACCATGCTTTTCTACATCCCAGAAACCTAGGGCTGGTCTCAAAAGACGGCTTTTTTCCACACAAAAACAAAATGCGTACTTTTCTCAAAATTTATGAAAACAGTACACCTTATTAAAAAGGGTTTTATTCAGACGTTAAAATTTTACAAAAGTAAAATTTCCAATAAAATTTTGACGATAAACTCACTGGAAACCTCATATTCAAAACCTTGTATCGACTTTTAGAGTGGGTTTAAATATTTTAAAGGTTTTAACCACCAGATCATGGGGAGCGGACACAAACACACTCCTAAAAGCGAGGCCCCTTTTTAGTCCCGCATCGATTGGGCGGCCGCTTACCGACCCCAGCCCCAAACTCTTCCTAAACTCCCCGATCCTATTCATAATTCAGCCATCCTTTAGCACTCGGTGCTTTCTGCACTAGTCCCCAAAAAGCATGCTTTGCGAAGCTGCAGAACCTCCGCTAAGACACCGGAACATTCTTGTCCCTTATAGCTACCCATAAGCGTTCCCAAAAACCCAACCCTACGCAACACTTTTTTCATCACGTTATAAAAACATTAAAAGTAAACCCCGTTCTCGTCCAATGAGCGCATAAACCGTACCAATTAAAATTCCACATACAATTTAAATTTTTTCAAGAAGATCCTTTTTATGCCCCTCCCTGGAACTTTAAAAGCACGTTGTATTTCCAGATTAAAAGCAATACAATAAACACGAAAACACCTCCAATCTTGATTAAGGGAATTTCTCCCCTATTAAATAATTGCCGAGGGGGATTTATATATACAGATGCATCAAGGTTAAAAATTTAATTTTCCAGTTACCCCAAACAGCACACCACTTTTATTAGACAAGTATCAAGCATTTATGGGAAATGTATGCCATTCTCCAACCCTAATGTTTGCCGACAAAGCGCAAACAGTTTCTGCAATAATTTCGACTCTCTTAGCTCTATAACCCAATCCAAAAATGTTCTCAAAACACCCTCTGATACAAAAAAATATATAGAGTTCTTTCAAAGATAAAACTAAAAATGGCTTTTATATGGGTTCCATCCTATAGGAATAGACCAACGAACAGGCGGATAAAGCAACTCGGCATGCCAAAGAAAACCGCTCCATAATCGTACCCAATCCGTAAGGGAGGATTTTTAAAAACTTTATCAAACATAAATTTCGCCGGGAAGAGGAGGGGAAATTTCCAAGACGTCGTTGCTAGGGTGGGGACCATTAAAACCGCGGCAGTGTAACCTATAACCGAAAGGACCAAAACTATAAACCGCCTCCGTAAGGACACACAAATCCCCCAAGTTATCATACGGAAACCAGCCGGTATGTGTTCGGTGCCAATTTTTCTTTAAAATATTTTAATTGGAGTGCCCAAATTTGCAGCAGCTAACTTAAATATACAAAACTCCCTTCAGGATATTCTAATAAAATTTAAAAACACTATAAACTTCATAAAAGATTGTGATTTATATAAGTCAATTTAAAAACATGTTATAATACTGTTTACTAAAATGCAAATAATCTAATGTACTGTCTACGTGCAAATAACCCTTCGCGGTTGAAGCACTTCCTAATTAAAAAAAAAAAAACAAGTTCTTGATAAAATCACTAACTGGTGGCTATACGGAAACTAAAGCACACTACAAAATTTCTTAAAATTTATACAAAAAAATTACCCCTTACCTTTAATTAGTTATTTGAACACTTTAGTAGAAGGCCGACGATTCGCCGAATGAATTATGATAATCCATTAGTAATAAATATATTTGGTGTTTTTATGACGATTGTTTTGTAGGTAGAAATTCAAGTGTTGAAACGGCACTATGCAAAACTCATTAAAATGCCAAGTGTCGAAATGGCACAAATACAGGTAGATTTTCCTAAAGTGATAAAACGGGAATTGATGAAATGGGAAGTTACCGGCGACGCACCACCCGCTATATCTATCTCATTTAATCTTATATCGTAATAACCGGATCTGTATTCTAAGAGGTCCTTGGTTTAAATTATTTCTCTGACAGAGAAAGTAAGAAAACCTTAAGAAAATAATATTTACTTTTATCTTTAATTTCAGGAAGTCATCATCATCGCCTGGAGAAGTAAAGGTCACAATGAAGGAAGATCCTCCAATTAAGAAAGAACATCCAACAAAAATCCCCGAAAATCGGCCAAAACAAACCAGAAAACCGCATTTGTACAAATGTAACCGATGCGTCTTCGAAACCAAATACAAACAGTACATAAAAGTTCATGTCTTGAGACACAAGAACCCTGAAGAAAATGAAATGGTGAAATGTGCAAATTGCGACTATAAAACTATATATAAACCGAGTTTGAGAAAACACATCCTGCGTCACAGAGACCCGGAGGAAGTAAAAAAGTACCATTGCGAGATCTGTGGTTACCGAACATTGAGCAGAGATAATTTGAAAAGACACTCTCTCATCCATAAGGATGAGACGGAAGTTGTGTTTCACAAATGCCCCGAGTGTGATTTTCAGACTGTTCACAAGGGCAGTTTAAAAAAGCACAGCGTCCGCCATAAAAACGATGAATTTAAGACGTACAAATGCGTAGAATGTGATTTCCAAACTATGCGTAAAGATAGCATTAAAGTACATCATGTTTTGCGGCATCAGATATATGTTAAAGTGTAAAACGTGCGATTTCCAAACCGTTCACGAGACCAGTTTAAAATCTCACCTTTTGGTTCATAACTACTTTAGCTTTGAACCTATGTATAAAGATAGTTTCTAAGGGCATATGGCGCGACAAAGAGTCCAAATAAAAATTGTGATAAAATATAGGCTGCACCCAGGGTTGCCAACTTAAGGGTTTTCCCCCCAAATTTAGGGGGAAAAAAGTGGGATGGGATTTTTTAGGAGTGCTATATTATTATTTTTTTTTAACATATGATCAACACCTAACTTATATTTTGTAAAAACTAACAAATTAATATCAAATAACAATATTCTAAAATTAAATAAATAACTTAATCTATATTTAAAAATAATTAACTTCATCAAGTCCTAGGTCTTCCTGGATTGTTCCTAGTACCGATGCTGCATTACCCCGTTGCACAGCTAAAACAATTCTTTGGATAATAAAACTTCGAGATTTTTTGCATTGTATTTTTTTGCAAATTTCATTAATAAAACCCTTAGCCTCATCACTCAAAGGACCAAAAGTTTCAACAGCAAAAGGAATGAAGATAAAGCCTTCTTCAAGCTCTTTATATTTAAGATGTTTTTTTATTCTCGACAATACGAGCAGCCGCACCTACAAAATTAGAAGTTTTGTCCAGATAGGATTTTGCAAGTGTATGGCTGCAAGTAGCGTCCCAAAGTAATTGTTTTCCATATTTCCAGGGAATTAAGGTCATTCCATCTACCCGTTTTCCATCGCTTCTGCAAACTCCAAGAGGCTCTAACACAGAAGGATTTTCAGCTAAAATCAGAGCTCTTTTAATAATGTCATTTATCTGACTGTGTCTAGAAGAACGTCCTGCGCTTTTTTTGCAGCTTAACCCATGTAGGCCATAAATATCAGCATTTTCGCCGCAAACGCAGGTGTGCTCTCCACACACAGGCAGACCAAGTCTGAGAGCGATGGAAATATGGAATGTTTTGTTATCTAACAAATTTCCCAAGGACGAAGATGGAAGTGCGTTAATCCAAGCATTACTTTCAGGGGCCTGAAGAGCAAGTAGACGTGCCTTATCTTCACTTGTCTGGCACATGTTTGTAATATATTTGTGACGAGCTTGGTAAATTAAAAAGTCAAAATCTTTCTGTTTTTTTGGTAATTCTTGTGGTTGATTTTGAAGATTGCAAACAGATAACCATCTTACAAAACAATTGCTGAAATCATTATCTACTGTCGCAAGAATATAGGAAGGTAAAATTTTCGAAAGTAAACCTTACACGTCATTGGTTGAACCTAAAAAGGCAGAAATAGACAGGGTGGATGTATCTCTTATTCCAAGACCTCCAAATTTTATTGGAAGAGTGCTTTGTAACCAAGAATTTAATTTAATATCACAATTTGTTATGTCTTGAACCAAACTTTGTAGTACATTATCAAAATTACAAAGTAATTCTGGATATTATTAGGGTTTTTGTTAGGGATTTTTATAACTTTAAATATATTTTTTTTTCAAATGTTAAATTAAGCAAAATAAAGGTGTAATTTAGGCCCTGGGATAGTCCAATCTAGCTAATCATATTCATTTTTGGGACATCCTGTATAACTAAAACTTACTGTAAAAAATAATAGACAAAAAATTTCACAGTTTCTACAAAATTTATGTACAAGGTAGGGAAACAAAAACTTATTCAAAATCACAGAACACCAAACTTACAAACTTAACAAAATACTTAAAAGTAAAGATTAAAACCTCCGATCTCCGACACTGAATGTTTCAGTATTCGATATTCCAAGAAAGGAAGCAAAAATAGCTCAAACAGTTTCAATTACTACTCAATTTACCCCATAGTAACAAACCAATGGTTATTGTCTCGAAAGAATTCCTAGTAATTGTGGGGATTTTAGGGGTTTTTGATTGGGGCTTTAGGGGGATAAATTTTTGAGAGTTGGCAAAACTGGCTGCACCAACTCAGTTAAAAAACCAATATAATTAGTAAGAGACATCAAAGTACTTAATTTTAATAAGTTTGTGTTGGGTTTACTTGCCTGGAAAGTTTCTACCCTATATTGAAAAGATTTTACGCACTATTTTTAAAACACAAAACACTTAAAGATCTCAAGTAACAAAAACAAAATCATATAATTTAAATAAAATACAAAAAATGTTCTTTATAAGATCCCTTCTGAATGAAAACTTTCAGACCATTAGCCAAACGCAAAAAAAGAACAGAACACAGTGGCGGCTCGTGGTAAATCTTTCGGGGAGGTCATTAGTTAAAATGTCAAATGAATATGGTTTAACTCAAGGGTGGTAAACTTAACAAGGAGTGCTCGATTTTTACTATTTGTCCGCAGATATAGGTTATGTTTGGACGTCACCAGTTTGCCCATTTTGCCCAGAAGGTAGATTTATTTTATTAATTTTTGTTAAATATTCAACTTTTAAAAACTATTTTGGATATGTACTTACTTTTAGAACTGTAATGTATAATATTTTAAAAAATTAAAACTTTATACTACTTGTAAACAAAACAAACAGGCAAACGGATTACGTCACAAATACCGAATTGACATTTAAATTGGTGTATATGGGCTTAAATGGGATCGAGCACTCCTTGTTAAGTTTATTTCCCTTGGGTTTAACTGATTTATAGTTAAAAAAAAAACAATTTTAGGCATTTTATTTCACACAGATGTTTACTCCAAAGAAAAAACAAGAAAGAAAATTCAAAATAAATGATTTAGTAAGATTATTTTATTTGAAGAGTTATATTTCTATTTATTAAAAAACATAACAAAACAAATAATATGCATCGAAATGTGTTTAAAAAGAAAAATTGCACAACATATTCTAAAAAAAAATCTTATACCCGACAGTAAGTAATATTGCTATGCCAGAGGTATGACGGCCACTTATACAGGGTGTCAAAAAAGTCTGGAATATTGCAAATATCTTCCAAGCCGCTCTTAATTTTTCGACGAAAATTTAGCTGGCAATACAATTTTAAAAAAGGCGTCAGATAAATGTAATTTCACTTTCCAAAGTATACAGGGAAAGCCAAAAAGTAGTATCAACTTAGGTTTTTTAAATAGAAACCCCTGTATATTTTTATGTATTCGAATAGATCTTTTCAAGCCAATTTCAATGGTATACAGTTTTATTTGGTTTTCTGTCAAACTGATCACGCATTTGATTTCTAATTTTGATTTTTAAGTGATCAATGTTTTCCGGCCTATAATGTCAGTTGACTTAAATGACATTTTGTGTCAAATTTCTAATTACAACAGTAGTCATTTTAATTAGTAGAACGATGGCTTTAACTGAAAAAGAGAAAATTGAGATACTTATGATGATTGGATACGGTGATCGCAAGAGATCACAAGCAGAAGTGTGTGATTTATTTAATCATATTTATCCGAATCGACCCGCAATTACTCAATCGTTTGTAAGTAAATTGCTTAAGAAATTTAACGAAACGGGAACTGTAAGTCACAGACCCAAATCAGGCCGACCGAAAACAGCTACTGGTGGTGATACGGCAATAGATATTTTACTGCATGTTCAAGAGAATCCCACTCAATCGCTTCGCCAATATGGACTGGATCATAATGTTACTTACTAGTCTGTCAAAAATTTATTTGGAAGTGAAAAAATTCGTCCGTTTAAGATTCATTTGGTTCAGGAACTTACAGAAGATGATTTCGATAGACGTGCAGAGTTCTGCGAAATTTTGCTGGAGAGGTGCAATGCTGAGCATAATTTTCCTCAAAATATTCTTTTTTCTGATGAAGCTACGTTTATGCTTCATGGTATTGTCAACAGACATAACTGTAGATATTGGTCTGCAGTCAATCCCCGATGGATGGCCGAAGCACACACGCAAAGACCACAAAAAGTGAATGTCTGGGCAGGTATCATAGGTCATAATATTATCGGACCATTTTTTATTGCGGGAAATCTTACATCAGAACTTTATTTGGAATTATTGCGTGAACATGTCATTCCACAGTTAAAAATCCTATATCCAAATAGAAGAGACATTTGGTTCCAACAAGATGGTGCTCCCGCACATTTTGGTTTGCAGGTGCGTCAGTTCCGGAACCGAGAATTTCTAAATCGGTGGATAGGGAGAAGGGGCGCTATTGAATGGCCTGCCAGGTCTCCGGATTTAAATCCTTTGGACTTTTATTTGTGGGGGGATTTAAAAAATAAAGTTTATAAAGATAGGCCGGAAAACATTGATCACTTAAAAATAAAAATTAGAAATCAAATGCGTGGGATTCGTTGGAATACTTTTATTTGATAGCCTGTTACGAGAATTTAGGGACAGGCTTGGATATTGTCTAGCTAACAATGGCAGACAATTTGAACATTTGATAAAGTAGTGTAATCTAATTGTTACTGCAAGGCGTGTTCCCGTTTGTAAAATTTCAGTTTGGAATTATGTTTTTGGTCGTTTATTAAAACTTGCCGTTTTAAAGAAATAAAACCTGTTAAAGTTGAAACATCTACATAATTTACTTTGTTTTTATGTTCCTATTTAAAATTATAGAAATTAATATAATAGAAATTATAGCTTATTCGAAAAATTTTAAATCGTATAATTCGATCAGTTTGACAGATAAACAAATAAAACTGTATACCGTTGAAATTGACTTGAAAAGATCTATTCGAATACATAAAAATATACAGGGGTTTCCATTTAAAAAACCTAAGTTGATACTACTTTTTGGCTTTCCCTGTATACTTTGGAAAGTGAAATTACATTTATCTGACGCTTGTTAAAATAAGCATATTTATATGATAAAAAATAAAAAGGGTTACTTAACTTACCTAAATAGTCATAAATTTTAGTTGAATCCTTCCGTCTTTGGCACTTGCAAAATGATTGATTTCTTCTTTATTGTAATTTACAATATTATTTATAAAGGTCTTTTCAATACTTAACATGGCCAACGCAGAGAGTCTACCTTCCCCCATTGTTTTGCGTAAAAATGTCTTCATTCTATTTATTGTAGAGAAGCATCTCTCGCTCTCTACAGTTGACATCGGTAACGTACACAAAATTGTCAACAAATGCACTGTTTCCGAATTTACATTACAAAAACATACACCAACAAAAAATAAATTCCCAAAATCGTATATAATCCGTTCTATAATAACCGTATAACAAGCAAACACCTTGAAAAATGCGTAATTTTCCTCTTCGCGGCTGTTGACCCAGATCATGCGATTACACTGCTTCGGAAAGCAGCCAAAATCGCTCAATCGTAAATTAGATCGGGAAAAAGCACTCGGCTCCGTTTAAAACAATGCAGTCAATGAAGACAGGCAGCCCGGTTTTTGGCAACAAACGAAACCACCTATCTGGAGATCGCTGCGGGAAGCTTGTGGAATCCAGTTATCGATCAACGAGTTTATATGCTTAGAATAATAAAGGAAAATTTGAAAGAGTAAAATAAATAGTTTTTTATTTATATAATTATTATGTTTTTGTTCGGAAATATTAGTCAAAAATATTGGGAGGTCATTGACCAAATGACCCAATGGAGGAGCCGCCACTGATGGAACATACATTAAAAATACATAATTCCACAATAAATCAAAAATCAGTCTACACGCATTTGATAACAACCACATAATAAACTGAAATGATTCTAGTATTTTAGCAAAAGAAACTTGTTAAAAAAAACGTAAAATAAAAAAGTGCATTTATTTAGAATATTAGTTAATTTAAATAATTCATGGTTACCTAGGGTTGATGTTATAAAACAAGCAGTCTATGACTAAATTAGATGAACAAGAAATATAAGATTTTTAAAATAGCTTTTCTTTTCAAAATTTTTGGGAAACATTGCATTGTATTTATATCCACGACATTAACAGCTATTTTCAAAAATTTTATTTTTTTTACATAAAGTGTTTAGAAGCCGTATAAAGTGTTATTAGGAAAATTGTTAAAA
>JAHBCN010013901.1:0-23638 GCA_019359885.1 Listronotus oregonensis
AAGACTTATCTGTTAACAATCATTTAAAAAAAAATATTAAATTACGCCTAGTATTTTAAAAGTCATTAAAAAAAAACGATCTCCAGATTTCGAGAGATTGCCCACATATTCTGGGACACCCTGTATACTAGATAGAGAAGATAATTTTATTGCAAACCCGGTGAAATAGGGTTGCCTCCAAAAATCGATTAAGAATTAGGGTTTCAAGGCATTTTCTTTGCAACAAAAGGTACTTTTGGATCTACAACATAAATTTTCATTTTAACAAGTGGCGTTTCTGTGGAATTTATAATAAATTTTAATTTAAATTAATTTTAAAGAGAAAAGTAATACGCCACTGCTTTCTTACATATAGAGCAATTACCAATATATGTCTGAGAAAGTAGCAATTCTGCGAAATGTTTCCTTACATTAGTTTTCAACATGTTTTTTTATCTTTGGACATTTCACGATCCTGAGGTCTAAGTACTAACATACCGTGGGTGTCTTAAGTGTGGTAAGTGGGAGTTTGTTCACACGGGACTTAAATATTTGAAAACTGGGAGGAGAAGGAAAACTTCTGCGGGTAGCAGGTTCCATAGTCTGTACACTAGGGATGAAGGCAAGGTTTCATTTAGTCTTATTTTGAATTTTAAAAAATCAAAATTACAGTTTTTAATATTTAACCACAAAATTAAAGGAAATTTTTTAAAAATTAATTGATATAAAAAGTGCAAATATCTTACCATCTCACACAGCAAAATACTTGGGAATATGAATAGACTCAAATATAAATTTTAACCATCGTACAAATATATATTTAAAAAGAAAAGCATAGCAATATTAACCCTATAAACCCGGGTAGATATCTACTCTATACCTAAAGTCCAAAATTTCTGTCAGTGACTCATTTACTACCGTCCACCCAACCGACGAAGCGGCTGAATAAAAATCTAACACTAGTAAATGATTTTTAAGCCTATGATATACTTTTCCGCTCAAATAACAGTGAACCGGCCAAAAGTTTCATCGCCACGTTGTCATAATTCGCAAGAATAAAGCACCAGCCAGCGATCGCACTTAAAATAGCACGCCAATATGTATTGAAATCATTGTTATCGAGAAGACAATAAAAGTGGCAACAGACATTCCTTAGTTTACAACTTGAAGAGACTTGAAAATAAGCGTATCGACAGGGTTTTCGTGCTGTTCGATGATTTTATTTAGTTATTATTGATTATGGACAGATTTTGTAAGTTTAAATTTTAATTGCTATACAGGGTATTTTCTAAATATTATAAATTTCTAATAATTGTAGTATATAGATATTGTTTTGTGCCAATTTTATAATAGTTTATCTTATTTAGTTTATATAATTGTATATAAAGATTTAGTGTTGTTAAGTGCTTTTAATTCTGTAAACTATGAATATTAACCAACCTTTAACTATTTATCCGCCTACAAAAAAAAGTCAGTTAACGTTAAAAGAACGAATAATGGTTAAAAATGTTTACCATGGGATTCGGGAACGAAATCCAGAACTAACCACTTTGGATGCTGCAGAGATATGTGCAACTTTAACAAAAGTTTTTTCGCGTAAGGCAAAAAAATCAATATTAGTAATTATTCGGATACTGGAAAACGCGATTTTTTCGCTATTTTTTTTGCACACTTTTTACTTTTCGATTGTTAAACATGAATCAGAAGCTCTTTTTTTGGCTGCCTCTTATAGTATTTAAAAAAAAAATAATTGAATTGTTTAATTCCATTTTACGACAAATTCCTTTAAATTCTGTTATTTGCACGAAAACAAATTTAAAAAACTCATACTATGTTAATATTAAAAAAAAAAATGCATACGCCACTGGAATTGATTCCCCTGACCCACACAACCCGGGGCACTCTAAAAGCGAGCGATGCGTCATTGACAGAAGTTTTGGACTTGAAGTATAGGTAAATTTTGATAAGTAAATATAGTACAGTGGATGGGGAGAAAAAAGGTGTTTGACCTCCGGATTTTTTTGTACAGTTTCAGTTTTTATGAAAATTTGGAATTAGGTTGCTTTCACCCTCCAGATCAAAGTTTATATATGCTTAAGGTGTGCTTTTTATTTTTAGAGGGTAAAAATCACCCCTTATGCTAAAAAATTAAAAAACCATGGAAATAGTCTTTATGTAAATGAAAATCATAGCTAAATACGTAGAATCAATCTATTTTTATGTTGTGAGTTATATCTAACATTATATTTGTAACGTTTCAATCCTTAAAAATCACCCTTAATAACGAAATTTAAAAAAAAATGTTTTTTTAATTTTAAAATTATTTAATAACGCTTTTATTGTAGAAAAAAATATTTTCAGAGTTTAAGGTATAATAAATATTTAACTACCATAACTCAACCTTTAAATAACCATCCCTTATGAGATATACAAAAAAAATTTTTTTGACAAATTAAAACAATTTGATGGTACATAATTACAGTCCCGGAAATGAAGCCAAAGAATGGCAAAATCTCGCAATTTTTTTGTCCTCCATCGAGTTGCATTAAAATTTGGAATTAGACGCTTCTAACCCTTTACTTCAAATTCTATTTCATGGTGATGTGCGCTGTTTGTTTTTTAAGGGTGAAAACTACCCCTTATTGTCAAAAGTTATTGAATAACATTTTAAACCCTAAGATGGGTAAAAGTTGGTTTGGATTAGTTAATTAATGATTGCTTTATACTTTGGAATACAATTTTAAAATATTTCAACCCTCAAAATCAACCCTTGTTAGAGCTTAAAGTAAAAAAAAATGTTTACCCTAAAAAAATGATTAATTTACCATAGTGATTTAATTTTAGAATGCTGTTGCTTAAAATATGTACTAATTTGATCCACAAAAAATTAATAACTTGACAGATTAAATAATTAAAAATATTACTGCCTGAAATATTACAAATTTCATTCTTTTGCAAATTTTCAAACCTTAAAAACCACCCCTTACAACATTGCTATTCTTATAAACCAATATAATAGATATAAATAGGAAAAAAAATAGAATTACATTCGAAAATCGTACGGGTAAAAGTATAAAGTATACCGGTTTTATAGAATATTATGCTCCGAAGTGGGCTATTCGAATTTTTCGAACTTTTTTAAACAAAGCTCCTTCAGTTTTAATAATAGTAATTTTTTTCAAAAATAATTTTGTAGGGTTTTTGAAGAGCTATAAGGCTATGTAAATTAAATCCTTTTTAATCCTTTAGTTTAAAAATGGCATGAGTTTAAAGGGCTAGAATAAGGTGGTGCCGGCTCGTTAATAGAGGCTTTAAACGGCCATATCTGGCCAAATATTTATTGTACAGAAAAATCTCTGTAATAAAAAGTCTTTGTTACCAAAAAAGCTATAATTCGGTACTCCAGCATTTTTTTCGTATCTCCAGTATTGTTGGAGGTTTGCAGTTTACAGGTAAAAAAATGGGTTTGTATTTCTAAGGTTAAATTTCAAAAATTTTTAAACGCTTCATTTATGAAATTAAAGAAAAAAATTGTAGTATATTAATACTGTCATTTAGAATTAAAAAATAAGAATTGACAATATACAGGGAGTATCAAAAAAAAAATTTTTTTGACCATAATTTTTTAGGTAACCCATTTGCACACATACTTTTGTTTACATAAATATTATTCGATAAAAAGTAATTAAGCAAAGATCATCCCTAATTCGGTTCGCAAAACTACTAGAATTAAGAATAAAACTACCTTTTCAACAATTTTTAAAGGGTTTAATATATCTACAAAAATTTAAATGTGACTTGGGACCTATTTTTACATCCTATTTAAAAATAAATATTTTTTTAGCAGGTCAACATAATTATGTTATAAAATAAAATTTAATAATAATAATGATAATTTACAAAATATAATAAATTAAAATAACTTTAAGCCTTCTTTTGTTCTTCTACCTTCAAAAAAACTACAATTTACATTTTTTTTAAGTACCTATATATTTATACATATATCTTTTTAAATAATCTGATTAAAATATACTATTATTGATTTATTTGATATGTACATTATTCGAGAACTAGGAACATTTGAAATAACCTCGAGAATAATTACATTTTTCTAAGGAGCCTTTAGTAGCAGGTGCATACGGTTCCATACTTGCAGTACCCGCCGTGTTGGTTCGAATTTCTGCATGAGCTGTTGCAGGTGTCCCATCTGCATTTTCCAGTGATTTTGTCCTTTATGTATTCTGTAACAGAAAAACATGTTAAAACGAGTGCTACCTTTTATACAGGGTGTTTCACTAACTGCTCATAAATTCAGACAGATCAGTAACCAACTTGCCAAGTCAAGAAAAATTGATTTAATTTTAGATCTCAGTACTTTAAGAGGCCCTTATTTTACACCACTGTTTTTGGTGTAATAAAAATTTTAATATTCTCATAACAATATACTTACGTGCTAAAACTTCACGTTGAGCATCGTCTAGGCTATTGTCACTGTCCTTCTCGTCGCTGTCGTCATCACGATGATTATTGTTGTTTCTGTCATTCCTGTTGTTGTTGTTTCTGTCATTCCTGTTGTTGTTGTGTCTGTCATCCCTGTTGTTGTTGTTGTGTCTGTCATCCCTGTTGTTATTCCTATCATTCCTGTCGTTCCTTTCGTTGGAGTCATCATCGTCATCGTCGTTATGCCTGTTCTTATTTCTGTTCCTGTCCCTTCTGTTGTTTCTGTCTTTGTTCTTTCTGTCTTCCTTGTCGCTAGATTCTTCAGTTTCTTCCCCAGACTCGTTATCTTTTTCTTGACTGTTTTGTTGTTCAGAGGCCTCATTGCTGTTTTCATTTTGCTCTTGAGACGCCTGCTTGCTGTTTTCTTGGCTGTTTTGTTCCTGAGATACTTGGTTGCTGTTCTCTTGGCTGTTTTGTTCCTGAGATGCCTGCTTGCTGTTTTCTTGACTGTTTTGTTCTTGCGATGCCTGGTTACTGTTTCCATTTTGTTCCTGTGATTCTTGGTTACTATTGCCGTTTTGTTCTTGACTGTTTCCTTCTTGAGAAGCTTGGGAGTTATTTCCCTCTTGAGAAGCTTGAGAATTGTTTTCTTCCTGAGAAGCTTGAGAATTGTTTCCGTCTTGAGAAGCTTGAGAATTGTCTCCTTCTTCTGGTCCAGCCCCTGCATTAGGCTGTGTTTCTGGGTTTCCTGCGGATTCAGAGCCAGATGGAACTGATTGATCCTGAGAAGCTTCTGGAGCGTTTTGGCTTGCGTCCGAACCACTTTGGGATGCCTCTGAGTTTTCTTGATTTTCTACTCCGTTTTGGGAAGCATCGGAACCGGACTGAGAGGCATCTGAAGCTCCTTGGTCTTGGCTTGCATCGGCACCGGATTGAGAGGCATCGGAAGCTTCTTGGCCTTGGCTTGCATCGGCACCGGATTGAGAGGCATCGGAAGCTCCTTGGTCTTGGTTTGCATCGGCACCGGATTGAGAGGCATCTGAAGCTCCTTGGTCTTGACTTGCATCGGCACCGGATTGAGAGGCATCAGAAGCTCCTTGGTCTTGGCTTGCATCGGCACCGGATTGAGAGGCATCGGAAGCTCCTTGGTCTTGGCTTGCATCAGCACCGGATTGAGAGGCATCGGAAGCTCCTTGGTCTTGGCTTGCATCGGCACCGGATTGAGAGGCATCAGAAGCTCCTTGGTCTTGGCTTGCATCGGCACCGGATTGAGAGGCATCAGAAGCTCCTTGGTCTTGGCTTGCATCAGCACCGGATTGAGAGGCATCGAAGCTCCTTGGTCTTGGCTTGCATCGGCACCGGATTGAGAGGCATCAGAAGCTCCTTGGTCTTGGCTTGCATCGGCACCGGATTGAGAGGCATCGGAAGCTCCTTGGTCTTGGCTTGCATCAGCACCGGATTGAGAGGCATCAGAAGCTCCTTGGTCTTGGCTTGCATCGGCACCGGATTGAGAGGCATCAGAAGCTCCTTGGTCTTGGCTTGCATCGGCACCGGATTGAGAGGCATCGAAGCTCCTTGGTCTTGGCTTGCATCAGCACCGGATTGAGAGGCATCAGAAGCTCCTTGGTCTTGGCTTGCATCGGCACCGGATTGAGAGGCATCAGAAGCTCCTTGGTCTTGGCTTGCATCGGCACCGGATTGAGAGGCATCGGAAGCTCCTTGGTCTTGGCTTGCATCGGCACCGGATTGAGAAGCATCGGAAGCTCCTTGGTCTTGGCTTGCATCGGCACCGGATTGAGAGGCACCTGAAGCTCCATGGTCTTGGCTTGCATCGGCACCGGATTGAGAGGCATCGGAAGCTCCTTGGTCTTGGCTTGCATCGGCACCGGATTGAGAGGCATCGGAAGCTCCTTGGTCTTGGCTTGCATCGGCCCCAGATTGAGAGGCATCTGAAGATCCTTGGTCTTGGCTTGCATCGGCACCGGACTGAGAGGCATCTGAAGCTCCTTGGTCTTGTGAATTACTTTGAGATTGGTCTGCATTTGTATCGTTGTTAGCTTGAGATGCGTCTGAACCTTGGCTTGCATCGGAACCGGATTGAGAAGCATCTGAAGCTCCTTGGCTTTGTGAATCACTTTGAGATTGTTCTGCATTTGCATCGTTGTTAGCTTGGGATGCGTCCGAAGCACCTTGACTTTCAGATCCATTTTGAGAGGCATCGGATGATCCTGGAGCAGTTTCAGAGCCCGATTGCGAGTCTCCTTCGTTACCACTGCCTTCAGCAGCTTCATCACCCTGAGCAACTCCAGAGTTAGGATCTACGGGTCCAGATTCTTGAGCAGGATTAACATCAGCGCTGGGATCAGCTGGAGCAGCGTCTTGTCCTGGGGCAGGGTTACCTTCAGCGCTGGGATCAGCTGGTGCAGCGTCTTGTCCTGGGGCAGGGTTACCTTCAGCGGGATTATCAGCGGGTGCAGCATCTTGTCCTGGGGCAGGGTTACCTTCAGCGGGATTATCAGCGGGTGCAGCGTCTTGTCCTGAGGCAGGGTTACCTTCAGCGCTGGGATCGGCGGGTGCCGCACCTTGATCTGGGGCAGGGTTGACTTCGGAGTTAGGATCTACGACAGCAGATTCTTCACCAGGCGCAACAGCAGGATCTTGAGGAACTAAATCATTAGATCCTGACTGAGTATCGCTAGGAATAATTGCGGAAGCGGTGTCCGGCTCCTCTGTGGAACCAGAGATATCGATAATAGTAGACGCGTCAGGTTCACAGGTAGTTTCATCATTGAAATCAGGCGTGGATTCGATGTGCGTAAGGTCCAGCACACTAGGAGCAGTTAAACTACGCGTTACGCATAACGCGAAAATTAATAATTGACACTTCATCGCTTTTTTTTCAATCACTTTTGTCTCGTTATTCTTTCGTTAATTCGTTCGAAAAACTGTAACTGCCGAAATTTCGTCGGGGTTTTTATAGTGTTGATTGACGCGATAAATTCTAAATGATGTTTGCGAAAAATAATAGGTCTCCTAAAGATGAACAACGTGAAAAACCCTTGTGTATTTAAGATTTAAGGTGTTTATATGGAGAAATTAAATAAATATTACGTGTTGTTTTGCAGCGTGATTTTGATTATCAAACTAGGTAGATTAGTGTATTTAGTCAAAATAAATGTTAAAGTTTGTAATGTGATAGATTTAATTCAGAAATTCAATTAAATTATTATTCGGGGTTAGATATACCGGGTGTATGTTAGGGATTTGAACAAATTGTTGATGTAAATGAAATTTGGTGTGTAAATTCACATAAGTATGTTAATTATCTGTGAAAAAATTGAGAGAATTATGTAAAGTGGTTTCTGAAAAAAAGGGTTGTTGGATGTGCGAGGTGGTAGGCATGTTTTTGCTAGAAACCCTTTAGAAAGATGTATACAACAAAATTCGAGATATGCTCCCTCCAGAAACTAAATAACTTTGTAAGTGTTGGTCGTAGAAAAAAAATGTAAGGAGATAAAAGATTCGTATTTAAATTTCCTACAAGATAGGATCAGTTAGAAGTTGCAAAATGTATTAGACTTTTTGCAAAATAGCAAAAAACTAGGCAAAAAAGGTGGGTTTTTGCCTGGATTTTTTGGACCCCTAGATGTCTTCGAGGACATCCATATTCGGCGAGATAAAACTTCATGCTATGGTGATGCACAATAATATTGCAATCCAGTTTCCTTTAAAAAATGTATTAATTTATCTATCTCTAATTTTCCACACAACTTTTCTATTTTTTCTTTAATAAGAACCTTCTTTTCAAAGAATTAGCGAAATCCATCCAGCCTATCACGCGTGATGCCGTGACCAAGGGAAATAGGGATTCATTTTTATACAGGGTGTTTCAAAAAACATGCGCTAACGCTCGGCTGGAGATTGGCCATCCAAAAATAATAGAAAAAATTTTAATAAACATGGGTCCGCAACAAGGAAGTTTAAAGGTGTATGGAAGCCCAATACTGTAAAACAAAATTGTCCAGGCGTGCAGGGCAGCGGGAATAGGGGGGTTGGCCCCGCGGAATTTGCGCAATGAATAGTAGGTCAGGGCCGGTTTTCCATAATTCTTTGTTACTATCTATAAAATTGACATCATCAAATGTCAAATTCCAACATTCACAGTTTTTTTTATTTTTTGCACAAAATTGTTGGTTATTAAAGGATACTACTATAAAATATTTAAAATTATTGTGTAATATTAGATTTTATATCATCTGATATAATATGGAAAGAATAGATGGCTCCACTTTACTGCCTTTTATTTAAATGGTCGATATTTTTGGAAGTTTTGTAAAAACACGATTTTTTAAAATAAATTTCAAACGTTGTATGATAGTATTATGTACTTATCACCAATTTTGTGATAAAAGAAGGGCAAGATAGTGTAAATGAGTTTAATCTAATCCTATGATTCTGGTTGTACATTAAAAAGTGAAAATTTTTATAACTGCTTTTTAGGCATATACTTTTCACCAATAACAAACATTCATGAGACAGAATAACCGTGGTTAAAAATGTTTAGTAACCTTTGGTACCTGAGTATCCATTGTAACAGTATCCGTTAAATATTATGTGTGTACAGTATGTCGAGCTTAAAAAGTTGATAATGCAAGATTAAGAAACCAAAAATCTAATTTATTTTCAAACAAATGGTATTGTCTCGAAAGTTGCCTCCTCTCCGATTTTGATCAAATTTGGTATACAGGGTTTTTTTGGGGCGCTGATTACAAATCTGAAAAAATATCTTTTCGGCAACGTTTCGTTTCCGAGATCTTAATAATCAAAGTTAAAAATTAAACTAACCTCATTTTCACTATATTCTCCCTTCTTTTTGTACACAATTCTTGATTTTTGCAGTAAAGTGGCACACGATATTTTATAAATACCTTTTAAAACCTTGTATTTTTATTTATTTTACATCTTTTTTCCATTAAATTGCGAACTTTTAAGTTCAAAGGCAGCAGCCATATTTGCTTAAAAAATAAAAGTGTAAAAAAGGTGTAAAATAAACATAAAAAAAAGTTTCTAAAAGTGTTTGTGAAATATTGTGTGCCAATTTAGCGTAAAAATCAAGAATTTTGTGCAAAAAGAAGGAGGAATAGTGTAAATAAGGTTAGTTTGATTTTCAATTTTGATGATGAATATCTCGAAAACGAAACATTGCCGATTTTTTTTTAGATTAGTAATCAGCGCCCCAAAAAACCGTACCAAAATTGTACTTCCTTTCATTCAATTAGAGGGACCTGTATATATTAAAATTTGCCTGGTCTGCCCAGTAATCAATAATTTTGATCCTTTAAAAGAGTGTACTAAATTATTAAATGAATTAAAAGTACCTAAATGTAAACCTTATTTCTTTTTAATAATCCACAGAAATACACAAACATTGTGGAAATCATCTAAAAGATAGTTAAGATTGCCTTACTTTTCTCACTAATATTTCCTATGAAATTTTCATTTTCTATTATTCATAATTGATATATTATTATTTATTCGGTTACCTAACGTTACGTTTTATAAGAAGCACCTAATTTAAATATAAAAAATACTTACCTAAAGTTAAAAAGACGGGTAAGTTACCCTTGGATTTGCAAGACAAAACCATACAACCTCTAGTCATTTTGTTACGATATTATAAGTAACAAACAATAAACACAAAATTATAGTCACAATTTAATAAACACTAATCACTAAAATAAGAAGGTTTTGATCAATCCAAAAAACGGTATTCCGGCTCTCATAAAATTATAATGTGTTGGCTAACTTCACACTGATTTATCAGTGTGTAAGTAGGCAACACATTAAATTATTTCGTGGAATTTTGTTATTGCGCAGAATCGGCGGGGCCAACTCTGACAGTTATTTTCATACTGGGCTGGACATTTTTTGATCGAATGGGCCATAGCATTGGGCTTCCATACACCTTTAAACTTCCTTGATGTGGCTTAATGAATATGTGTTCAATAAAAAGGAGGCGAGGTAAAAAGACAGATGAAATAGATGCTAATTTCCTCCAAACCCATTTCACTTACAAAGTAAGGGTGATAGAAAATGATGACACAAAGAAAGTACCTGTTTGCTATGCCTGTTTGCTATAAGGCATTTTTATCCATATTTGGGATTACTAAAGGAAAACTTAAACATCTTCAAAAGTCATTGAAAATTACAGGTACTGCACGTATGGAAGTTGAACATTCTTTGTATGGGACACTGGACATTACCACTTCTGTGTGTTCCAAAAGTGAATTACTTTAATTTTTTAATTATTAAAAAAAATACATTTTTATTTGAATATTTTATGTTTCTAAAAATAAGACTTTATAAGGTAAACTAAAGTTCCTATTAGCAGTTTATAATTTTAAATGACACTTAAGAATGTTTTTAACTTTGAAAAATTAAAATTTTAATTACATAACTTTTTGTTTTTGTGACATTTTTTGTTTTGCCCCTTTACCCTTCATGTAAAGGAAGTCAATTATCTTTCTAGAAACTTTGTATAGTCAAACGGTGTACAAAGATAAAAATATTTTTTTCCAGAATTGTTTTTTCTCCTTTTTTCGTATTAATTTACATAAGGATGAAAATTTTATTGACTTCAGTAAATACGTATATTTTAATTCTTATTTTTACTTCGTATGAGATCGACAAAAAGATTTTTAGTTAAAAACATGTTGACTAAAAATATATAAATTCTTTACAATTTTAGAAACATGAAAAATATTGACGTTGTGCACTGTTCGCCAAGGACCCCCATGGAAGTTTACACTTTAATTCATAGTATTATAAATGTTTACTTATGGATTTTGTTTTGTCCTTACTTAATGGGAAAACATCTGATGCTATTTCAAAAAACATTACAATCAGCGGTTTATTAAAGCATTTGTAACCAGTGGCGGCTCCTCCATTGGGTCATTTGGTCAATGACCTCCCAATATTTTTGACTAATATTTCCGAACAAAAACATAATGATGATATAAATAAAAAAACTTTTTTTTCAATCTTTTAAATTTTCCTTTATTATTCTAAGCATATAAACTCGTTGCTTCGCGCAGCGATCTCCAGATCGGTGGTTTCGTTTGTTGGCCAAAAACCGGGCTGCCTGCCTTCATTGACCGCATTGTTTTAAACGGAGCCGAGTGGAGTTTTCCCGATCTAATTTACGATTGGGCGATTTTGGCTGCTTTCCGAAGCAGTGTAATCGCATGATCTGGGTCAACAGCCGCGAAGAGGAAAATTACGCATTTTTCAAGGTGTTTGTTTGTTTTACGGTTACTATAGAACGGATTATATACGATTTTAGGAATTTATTTTTTGTTGGTGTATGTTTTTGTAATGTAAATTCGGAAACAGTGCATTTGTTGACAATTTTGTGTACGTTACCGATGACAACTGTAGAGAGCGAGAGATGCCTCTCTACATTAAATAGAATAAAGACATTTTTACGCAACACATGGATAAAAATGCCTTATAGCAAACAGGTACTTTCTTTGTGTCATCATTTTCTATCACCCTCCTTTTTATTGAACACATATGCATTAAGCCACATCAAGGAAGTTTAAAGGTGTATGGAAGCCCAATACTGTAGAACAAAATTGTCCAGGCGTGCAGGGCAGCGGGAATAGGGGGTTGGCCCCGCGGAATTTGCGCAATGAATAGTAGGTCAGGGCCGGATTTCCATAATTCTTTGTTACTATCTATAAAATTGACATCATCAAATGTCAAATTCCAACATTCACTGTTTTTTTTATTTTTTGCACAAAATTGTTGGTTATTAAAGGATACTACTATAGAATATTTAAAATTATTGTGTAATATTAGATTTTATATCATCTGATATAATATGGAAAGAATAGATGGCGCCACTTTACTGCCTCTATTTAAATGGTCGATATTTTTTGAAGTTTTGTATTTTTACCAAAAATCTTTGTAAATAAATAAAAACACGATTTTTAAAATAAATTTCAAACATTGTATGATAGTATTATGTATTTATCACCAATTTTGTGATAAAAGAAGGGCAAGATAGTGTAAATGAGTTTAATCTAATCCTAAGATTCTGGTTGTACATTAAAAAGTGAACATTTTTATAACTGCTTGTTAGGCATATACTTTTCAGTAATAACAAACATTCATGAGACAAAATAACAGTGGTTAAAAATGTTTAGTAACCTTTGGTACCTGAGTATCCATTTTAACAGTATCCGTTAAATATTATGTGTGTACAGTATGTCGAGCTTAAAAAGTTGATAATGCAAGATTAAGAAACCAAAAATCTAATTTATTTTCAAACAAATGGTATTGTCTCGAAAGTTGCCTCCTCTCCGATTTTGATCAAATTTGGTATACAGGGGTTTTTTGGGGCGCTGATTACAAATCTGAAAAAATATCTTTTCGGCAACGTTTCGTTTCCGAGATCATCATCAAAGTTGAAAATTAAACTAACCTCATTTTCACTATATTCTCCCTTCTTTTTGTACACAATTCTTGATTTTTACACTAAAGTGGCACACGATATTTTATAAACACCTTTTAAAACCTTGTATTTTTATTTATTTTACATCTTTTTTCCATTAAATTGCGAACTTTTAAGTTCAAAGGCAGCAGCCATATTTGCTTAAAAAATAAAAGTGTAAAAAAGGTGTAAAATAAACATAAAAAAGTTTTAAAAGGTGTTTGTAAAATATTGTGTGCCAATTTAGTGTAAAAATAAAGAATTTTGTGCAAAAAGAAGGAGGAATAGTGTAAATAAGGTTATCAATTTTGATGATGAACATCTCGAAAACGAAACATTGCCGAATTTTTTTTTAGATTTGTAATCAGCGCCCCAAAAAACCGTACCAAAATTGTACTTCCTTTCATTCAATTAGAGGGACCTGTATATATTAAAATTTGCATGGTCTGCCCAGTAATCAATAATTTTGATCCTTTAAAAGAGTGTACTAAATTATTAAATGAAATAAAAGTACCTAAATGTAAACCTTATTTCTTTTTAATAATCCACAGAAATACACAAACATTGTGGAAATCATCTAAAAGATAGTTAAGATTGCCTTACTTTTTTCACTAATATTTCTTATGAAATTTTAATTTTCTATTATTCATAATTGATATATTATTATTTATTCGGTTACCTAACGTTACGTCTTATAAGAAGCACCTAATTTAAATATAAAAAATTCTTACCTAAAGTTAAAAAGACGGGTATGTTACCCTTACTCCGGCTCTCATAAAATTATAATGTGTTGGCTAACTTTACACTGATTTATCAGTGTGTAAGTAGGCAACACATTAAATTATTTCGTGGAATTTTGTTATTACGCAGAATCGGCGGGGACAACTCTGACAGTTATTTTCATACTGGACTGGACATTTTTTGATCGAATGGGCCATAGCATTGGGCTTCCATACACCTTTAAACTTCCTTGGGGAAGGTAGACTCTCTACGTTGGCCATGTTAAGTATTGAAAAGGTCTTTATAAATAATATTGTAAATTACAATGAAGAAGTAATCAATCATTTTACAAGTGCCAAAGACAGAAGAATTGAACTTAAATTTATGACTATTTAGGTAAGTTAAGTAACCCTTTTTATTATTATTTTTACTGTAAATATGCTTATTTTTAACCTATAAGTTGCCGTCATACCTCTGGCATAGCGATATAACTTACTGTCGGATGTGAGATTTTTTTTTTAGAATACGTTGTGCAATTTTTCTGTTTAAACAGATGTCGATGAATATTATTTGTTTTATTGTTATGTTTCTTAATAAGTAGAAATATAAGTCCTCAAATAAAATAATGTTGCTAAATCATTTATTTTAGAACTTTCTTTCCTGTTTTTTCTTTGGAGTAAACGTCTGTGTGAAATAAAATGCCTAAAATTGTTTTTTTTTTAACTAAAAATCAGTTAATTATACCATACGCATTTGAAATTTTAACTAATGACCTCCCCGAAAGATTGACCACGAGCCGCCACTGATTTTAAATAGTATATTAAAGTATAAGTGGATATTAAGGTCTTTAAAACACGCGCGATTTTTCGAGCACGACGCTTGGTTCTAAAACGAAAAGTTGCAACAAAAAAAATTAATAACGTTTTTTTCAGTTTTTTTTTATTTAGGTGTATGTACATATATGTATAGGGGAAATGAATATAATAATAGTCAAAATACGAAAAAATATTTTCAAAAAAGTGATTAAAAAACCAAAAGAATAATCTAAGGTCATGTTTTTGTATTCTTCTTATTATGGGGATAGTTTTAACCCCCTCTTATAAGCCCTTATATCTCAATTTTAGTGCATGATAATAAAGAAAAACTTTTTAATTATTCTGAAAACATGGCATTTATTTGATAATCTGAGCTTTCCAGCAATATCTATTATCTCGTTTTTTTATTTAAAAGCAAAAGTTATACTCAAGGAAGTTTAAAGGTGTATGGAAGCCAAATGCTATGGCCCATTCGATCAAAAAATGTCCAGCCCAGTATGAAAATAACTGCCAGAGTTGGCCCCGCCGATTCTGCGCAATAACAAAATTCCACGAAATAATTTAATGTGTTGCCTACTTACACACTGATAAATCAGTGTGAAGTTAGCCAACACATTATAATTTTATGAGAGCCGGATTACCGTTTTTTGGATTGATCAAAACCTTCTTATTTTCGTGATTAGTGTTTATTAAATTGTGACTTTAATTTTGTGTTTATTGTTTGTTACTTATAATATCGTAACAAAATGACTAGAAGTTGTATGGTTTTGTCTTGCAAATCCAAGGGTAACATACCCGTCTTTTTAACTTTAGGTAAGTATTTTTTATATTTAAATTAGGTGCTTCTTATAAGACGTAACGTTAGGTAAGCGAATAAATAATAATATATCAATTATGAATAATAGAAAATGAAAATTTCATAGGAAATATTAGTGAGAAAAGTAAGGCAATCTTAACTATCTTTTAGATGATTTCCACAATGTTTGTGTATTTCTGTGGATTATTAAAAAGAAATAAGGTTTACATTTAGGTACTTTTATTTCATTTAATAATTTAGTACTTTCTTTTAAAGGATCAAAATTATTGATTACTGGGCAGACCAGGCAAATTTTAATATATACAGGTCCCTCTAATTGAATGAAAGGAAGTACAATTTTGGTACGGTTTTTAGGGCGCTGATTACAAATCAAAAAAATTCGGCAATGTTTCGTTTTCGAGATATTCATCATCAAAATTGAAAATCAAACTAACCTTATTTACACTATTCCTCCTTCTTTTTGCACAAAATTCTTGATTTTTACACTAAATTGGCACACAATATTTCACAAACACCTTTTAAAAACTTTTTTTTATGTTTATTTTACACCTTTTTACACTTTTATTTTTAAGCAAATATGGCTGCTGCCTTTGAACTTAAAAGTTCGCAGTTTAATGGAAAAAAGATGTAAAATAAATAAAAATACAAGGTTTTAAAAGGTGTTTATAAAATATCGATGTGCCACTTTAGTGTAAAAATCGAAATTGTGTACAAAAGAAGGAGAATATAGTGAAAATGAGGTTAGTTTAATTTTCAACTTTGATGATGAAAATCTCGGAAAGGAAACGTTGCCGAAAAGATATTTTTTCAGATTTGTAATCAGCGCCCCAACCCTGTATACCAAATTTGATCAAAATCGAAGAGGAGGCAACTTTCGAGACAATACCATTTGTTTAAAAATAAATTAGATTTTTGGTTTCTTAATCTTGCATTATCAACTTTTTAAGCTCGACATACTGTACACACATAATATTTAACGGTTACTGTTACAATGGATACCTAGGTACCAAAGGCTACTAAACATTTTTAACCACTGTTATTCTGTCTCATGAATGTTTGTTATTAGTGAAAAGTATATGCCTAAAAAGCAGTTATAAAAATTTTCACTTTTTAATGTACAACCAGAATCTTGGATTAGATTAAACTCATTTACATATCTTGCCCTTCTTTTATCACAAAATTGGTGATAAGTACATAATACTATCATACAATGTTTGAAATTTATTTTAAAAATCGTGTTTTTATTTATTTACAAAGATTTTTGGTAAAAATACAAAACTTCAAAAATATCGACCATTTAAATAGAAGGCAGTAAAGTGGCGCCATCTATTCTTTCCATATTATATCAGATGATATAAAATCTAATATTACACAATAATTTTAAATATTCTATAGTAGTATCCTTTAATAACCAACAATTTTGTGCAAAAAATAAAAAAAAAACAGTGAATGTTGAAATTTGACATTTGATGATGTCAATTTTATAGATAGTAACAAAGAATTATGGAAATCCGGCCCTGACCTACTATTCATTGCGCAAATTCCGCGGGGCCAACCCCCCTATTCCCGCTGCCCTGCACGCCTGGACAATTTTGTTCTACAGTATTGGGTTTCCATACACCTTTAAACTTCATTGGTTATACTAGAAGAAGATGATTAGAAACAACAATTCGGGATAAAGTTTTATGATTTCTTAAAATAACATAATAAAGTTATCATAAAAACAATAAAACAGCGGCAATGATTCTAGTGGTTTATGGGTGTGAGTCATTTTTTTAATTGCAAGATTATAAGGATGAGTTTACATTTTATAAAGTTAGTAAATTCTTAGTAAATTTATTACATTTTTATTTTCGCGTATTTTAAAAAATATATCTTGCGAACAAATTGAAAGAAAAAAATTAAATTGGGCAGTTATGTATAACTTGATATACGGTGTCCAAGATGGAGACCCAAAGGGGATCTCAAGTCGGGGGGTATCTAGGGATGGGCCCCGCCCTTGGCGGGGGTCATTTTCGCCCCTCGACACACCGGAGGATTTAAGTATGGGAAAACCCCCCTACGAAAATGGGGGGTCGGAGGTTTCCCCCGAAAATTTTATACAATTAAAGTGCAAAGTTATAGGTTTAAAATTTTTTTAACCGAGAAATTATTTTTTTTTACCAATTTTGTGGTGGAATTTGTGTCAATATACAATTATATATTTTCTTTATATGAAAATATTAGCCTACTATTTAAAAAAAACAGTTAAAAATAAAACAATTGCTTGTATCTGACAAAAAAAAAGTGGAATGTAAATTAACACTATACATCCTTATTTGCGGATGATTAAATTGGAATACATTTTTGAATAAATTTAAATTTTCAAAAATTCTTGCAAAACGGCCTACAAAAAATAACATTTATACTTTAATAAAACAAACTATTATCAACAATATATTTAAATATATATATATATATATATATATATATATATATATATATATATATATATATATATATATATATATATTTTTTTTTTTTTAAAAAAAAAAAAAAAAAAAACTGTGAAATAACTTTAATGTCTGTTTTTTTTTAAAGGGGTTCTCTGGGTTTTACGGGCTGTTTTTTTTTGCATTCTTTGGGTTTTTTTTTTGAGAACCAATAAAGAGATAGAACTTTGGAGTTTTTATTATGTATTTATTAGTATTTCAAGAGTATACAAATAATAGCTAAAAATATTTAATAAAACCAAAGTTATGGCTCTCTGAAGACACCTGCCTCGAAAATATGAACCCTCACCCCCCCCCAAATTAGCTGATTAGCTTATCTGAAACAAAAAAAAAATTTGGGGGTTTTAAAAATTTTAAAACTTAAATACATAAATAAACTATTTTAAAAAAAAAAAAAAAAATTGAATTTCTGTCAGACTTCGAAACAAAAAATTAAAAAGTCATGTATTTTTTTTAAATTTTTTTTAAAAAAAAAAGATTTTTAAAAATTGGGGGTATAATAAATCATTTTATGCGTCTATATGTGCTGGTCCCCGGGTTTTGGGAACTTTCGGGCAGGGTGGTTAAAACCAGAGGTTAATATAGGTTAAAACCGGATGGTCATTAGTTTTGACCATTTAGTGGGGAAAAATGATCAAAACTTAAATGATCATTTTAATTCTAAACAAAAATTAGTCTTTAAATGTTTAATTCACATAAAAACCAAAAACAGCAACTCAAAAACACAAAAATAGGGAAAAATTTAAATACATGACCCAACTTCTTGTCAAGAGGCAATAAAAAAATATACCTCTAATTTAATTCGCTGTTTTTAAAAAAAAATTACAAGGTTCTTCATCACTTAAACAAATAAAATGTTTTTGTTTTGATCCCTGTTTAAGTTCAGAAGCGTTGCTGCGTGCTTCTATCTCGTCCCTCAAAGTTGTGCGGGGGCGCGTGTGCCCTATTACATACTACCGGCCCCGTCCTTTTCCCATACTAATATATAGGTCATCATAAAGATACATGGTTGCTAGGCGTTAAAAAATATATTTAAAGTTTTGACCAGTGGTTTTTTAACCCCTTTTTTGGCGGTTAAAAAAAATTTTGACCCCTGGTCAAATCGAAAAAAAAAAGTTTTTTCCAACCCTGGCTAGTCGATCCCTATAAATTTAAAATGGAGCGGTCAATCCTTTTTTAATATGATGAAGGAAAGTTTGAAAAACGTTTTGTGAAAAACTCGTTTAATTAAAGATATACCTTTTTAAAAATGGCGCCATCTATTCTTTCCATATTATATCAGATATAAAATCTATATTACACAATAATTTTAAATATTCTATAAGTAGTATCCTTTAATAACCAACAATTTTGTCAAACTAAAAAAACAGTGAATGTTTAAATTTGACATTTGATGATATCAATTTTATAGAAAGGCTCAAAATGGTAAATCCGGCCCTGACACTTCAGCGCAAATCTCGCGTGCAACCCCTATTCCTGCCCTGCTACCTGGACAATTTTTTCTACAGTATTGGATTCCATAACCTTTAACACTTATTGTTATACTAGAAGAAAATGATTAAGAAACAACAATTGGGATAATGTTTTATGATTTCTTAAAATAACATAGTAAAGTTATCATAAAACAATAAAACAGCGGCAATGATTCTAGTGGTTTATGAGTGATCATTTTTTAATTGCAAGATTATAAGGATGAGTTTACATTTTATAAAGTTGTAAAATTCTTAGTAAATTGTATTACATTTTTATTTTGCGTATTTTAAAAAATACATCTTCGAACAAATTGAAAGAAATAATTAAATGGCGATTTGTCACACCTGATATGCAGTTGGCAGGCATGTGAGCCTAAATAGGACTGAAACGTAAAAGATGGATGGGTAGTTTAAATTTGGCAAAGTTGCGTATTGGGGAGCTCAATAATGTACCGTTAAAAAAATTAAAGTTCTATTTTGTACTTTCAGAAATATTGCGGAAAAACTAAAATTTCCCATTTTTATTTTTATTTTTTACGAGTTTATTTTAAAAGTTAGAAACAATCTAAAAATACATTCTTATTGAAACTTTTTGCGCTTCATCTATCGGTGAAGTCAAAAATTTTCTTACGACGTTTCGTTTTCGCTAAACCATCATCAACTTTATTTTTTAAATACGGCCCTCAATTGTTTATTTATTTTTTTAAAGCAGTTTTAATCCCAATTACAATGAGGTAAAACACTTGATATTTTTCTGTTAAATAAACATATTTTCCATAAAAGATAATGAGTTAGACAAGGAACGCATATGATTACTTATAGGGACGATTCATATTATTAAATAACTATTAAGTATTATACATTTTTGTAACTGGGGTAATAAGGGGTTCAAAAAATCGAATAGAAAGTCCAGGGCCGTATTTAAAAAAATAAAGTTGATGATGGTTTAACAAAAACGAAACGTCGTAAGAAATTTTTGACTTCGCCAATAGATAGAGCGCAAAAAATTCCAATAAGAATGTATTTTTAGAATTTTTCTAACTTCTGAAATAAACTAGTAAAAAAATAAAAACGAAAATGAAAAATTTCAGTTTTTTTGCCATATCTCCGAAAGTACGAAATATAACTGCAATTTTTCAACGGTATATTATTGAGCTCCCCAATATGCAACTTTGCCAAATTTAAACTACCCACCTATCTCTTACCGTTTCGGAGATCCCTGTTCATTGTTATCTTGGACACACTGTATAGAAAAACTCGTAAAAAAACTTCGGTTCCGATTTTAAAAAATCATCTCAAATTGGGGACGTTCCGTATAAATATTTCTTTTAAAGAAAAGCGCGTTAAAAAGTACCTAAAAAACGGGACAGAGCTTTTTTTTTAATAAGAAGACAATTTTAAAAAATAAAATCGACTCAGAAAAATTAACTTCAAATTATGAAATAATATTTTTCTACGACCGAGCATATTTGTCTATTTTCGTGCACGTCTTTTAGTTTGGAAAGTGCCACTTTTCGACCTGTATACGTCTACAACATTGAGCACCTCCTCGTTTTTCTATGACGAGTCGCCATATTTTTACCACTCGTATTTTTGGGTCACACTGTATAACCAAAATCAATCAAATCACATATGTTTTAAAAACTTTTATTAACAAAAATAGTATACAAAATTACTAAAATATGGCAATTTTTCTTCAATTCTTCTAAATTTACAAAAGAGAAATTTCTATGTCTAATTTTTAATCTAATAACATAATAATTCACAAAAAAAGAAAACATAAAGAGTAAAAAATGGAATAATAAAGAAAAAAATTAAAATGAAACAGAAGGAAAAAAACGGAAATAAGAATGTAAAAAGCGTACAGAATGTGAGAAGAATAAAACAAAAAAATAAAAACGAAAAAAAAAGTAAAAAGTAGAAAAAAAGGAAAGAAATAGAGAAAGAGTACCGTTTTAAAATCTAAGAATCCACAAAATAAAAAACATGTATCTACAGAGTTAAAAGATTTTTAAAAAAAAGATTTAAATTTAATTTCTTATGACTTAATAGGTATATTTAGTAATCTAATTTAAATATTGAGGTTGAGACTGTGGGGCTGGCCTATAGGCCTGAGGTTGGGGCTGTGAGGAGGGTCTACTGTATTGCGCAGGGCGGTTTTTGGATTGTTGGGGAGGAGGGGGTAGGTCTTCCTCTTCTTCGGGTTCATCGCACTTGTTTCCTGTTTCATAAGAGAACTCTCTGCAACAAAAATAAAGATATTATATATATATATATATATATATAGATATATATATATATATATATATATATATATATATATATATATATATATATATATATATATATATATATATATATATATATATAATATATATATATATATATATATAAAAAGGGAGGGAAATCAAAATTTATTTTCTTCCTCAGGGCTACAATAATGGAAATACAATTAGTGAAATGAGCTTGTTTATATTAAGAAAAAAATAAAAATTTTTTTAACAAAGAAAAATTATCCCTTTAACAATTAAAAAAATATATAGTATTAGTAACAATCTACTTACTGCTTGCATTTAAGTGGAAAATAACTTCATTATGGGAAAAACAGTTGGCATTCTTGTGTAATATATTTATTCTTTGTTACATGTTTTTAATTACTGAACTTAAAGAATTTTATTTTCACAAGATGTGTTTTGGTTTAAAGGTAGTAACTTTGATATGATGGCGTTAAAAGAAATAAGGAAATTGGGCAAGTTTTTAATTGCATCGATGGATCCAGCGCATTAAGCGCTAATTTATCAAACCGTTTTTAAACTACCACTGGAGAGTCCGATGGATTCCATTAAAGAGTTTTTATAAAATACTTGAGCAAAAAAATATAACTAAATACGGAAGAGAAACACAACAATCAGCTAAGCATTGACAGTTTCAGAACAAACAGCGAGCTTTTTTAAACATTTCATTTTAATTTGTTCCATCAGAACTTCTCATGACGTCATTTGACGTTCAGCGCATAAATTCAGCGTACTTGTTATCGATGGAATAAAGAACTTGCCCGTTGTGTTTTTTATATTATTCTGTTGCTAAAGATCACAACATTTCATTCAAGCTATCATAGGGTTAGTTAAACCACATCTGGTAGGTGATATTTACAAAAACCTTGGATAGGAGTTAAGCAACTCAAAAGCAGTAAAGGTAAGTAGGATACATAATCACCAGATGTCTTACATAAAAGAAAGAGGCAAAAACCCAAAAACAAAACCACATATTTTATGTACCAAACATCCCTGCCTGCATGTTTGCAAATATTGAAGATAATTATTTAAAATTTAAAGAAAAAGAGGAAAAATTGCTTAATGTCAAAAATTATAAAATTATATTATTAAAGGGGTACTTTTCGAATTGAACCTAGGCAATTATGGATACTCGGGAGCACACCTGTCAGGGCCCTAACCCAAATGATATTCATATGTATGAGGGGATGTTGAAAAAAAAAAAAAATTAAAATTTTGTTATTTGGTTCTGCCTCCCCGGGGTTTTAAATGGTTCAAAAATAGGTTAAATTACTGTTATTTTGGCTGGTTTCGTGTTTAAAGTTCAATATTGGAATAAATTACACTCAAATCATTAATGTCTGTTTTTTTTTTATTAATAATTTGGTTAAATTGAAAAAAGCATTGGGGAACAATGCCCCTAGGTTTATTAAAAAAAATTTTTTTAAATTTATTTTATATATTATATAAATATATATATATATATATATATATATATATATATATATATATATATATATATATATAAAATATATATATATATATATAAAATATATATATATATAATATATATAAAAATATATATATATATATATATATATATATATATATATATATATATATATATATATATATATATATATATATATATATATATATATATATACCGGTGTTTCAAATTCATTCAATTGGGATCTGGAAACTATAAGGGGGAAAGGAATTTCCTTTTGGGAACCATCATCAACTTTTTTTTTTATGGACGCCATATGGGGAAAACCAAAATTTGAAAGGCCCCATCCCTTTTCAACGATTTTTAAATTACCCTTGTTTGGAAAAACCGTTTGGGAAAATTTTTATAACGTAGTTGGCTTTGATTTCTCAAATCGGTGACGTGTAAATGACATTCTGTGTTTACTGTCAGTTGTGGTGTCGTTAAAAAAGGAATTCACCAATGAAAAAAAACGAGATATAGTAAAACTTTATTACAAGAATGATAGGAACAGTGTGAAAACATCGGAAGTTATCTTAACTCGTATCCCCAGAGACGCCCCAAACGAACTTTATTCAAATTATTGGATAGAAACCTCGCTGAGTATGGTTCGTTTGGCCCAGACAAAAATATGGGGGCAGAATGGA
>JAHBCN010013901.1:23655-42030 GCA_019359885.1 Listronotus oregonensis
TAAATTTTTATATATATAATATTATATATATATATATATATATATATATATATATATATATATATATATATATATATATATATATATATATATATATATATATTGTGTGTATATACATTTTTAAAATATGTTTTATGATAACTGTACGCGTTGTTACCTCTTTACACCATCAGGATCTACATATCCGTATTTCCCCCTGATGATACAGTCTGCACCCAGCGTTTCTTCCTTGAAAGTGCCATCGGAATTTTCGAAGCCCCAAGTGATGCTGCCATCTTCATTGTCGTCTCTATACTTCTTCGATTTCCACGACGGGTTTACGTCTCCTTTCTCTGAGGTCGTCGTCATCGTCGAAGTCTTGCTGACGTGGGGCAGGCTTGGAGGCACCTCGGAAGGTCTGGGGAGACGGAGCTGGTCTGTTAAGCTGAGAAGTAGAAAACAAATTGATGCAGTTGCAATTAGCCAATAATTTTTAGTTTACTCACTTGCTGTCTAATGACTGGCTTGGGAGGCAGAGGCTCATCTCGAATTTCTTGCCTGATCACAGGTCTGGGCGGCGGTCTGGCTATCGGTTTTTCTCTGATTTGTTCTCTAGCGATGGGCACGGGTCGCTCTGGTCTGAAAGGAAGTGGAGCTGAACGTTCTAAAAAAATTAACAATTAAAAATATAACTTAATGTTTGTAGGATTTTAAAACGTTCAGTTTCTCTTACATTCCGTTTATTTGGCATTTTATTTTAATAAGAGAAAAAAGTGCTCATTTTTACCCTTAAATTTAACCTTTTAAAATATGGTAAATAGATAAAAACCCCGAGATTGTCCCCAGCAAATTTGTTTACAGTAATTATTTAAACAATAAAAACAAAAGGTAATTGTTTAGTTTTTCGCATATAACTCAAAAACTATTAGAGATATCGCGATGGTGTCAATGGGACTTTTTTAGAGAATGTAAAAACCTACAAAATGGTTTTTTATAGAACTTTCTCCGAGCATTTTCCGCTGAGAAAATCCTGAAAAACTCCAAAGATGGTTTCTGTCCGATTTATATTTTTCCATTTAGAGCTCGTCAAAAATTTAGGAGCTTCTTTAGCAAGGCTCGCCGTTTTAAGGCAGATCATTATATTTTTATTCTGAAAACGGCATATGAAATGGGGTAAATAATATCCAGTATAGTCTGTCTCAAAGTATACCGTGTTAGCTCTTGCCTTCATTTATGGAATATACCTGTCGACAGCAATAAAACTGCGGATCGGTAGGTATTAAAGGATAGAACATTAGGGACGGACTTTAATAATATAAAGATTTATAATTTATTGTTTATTTAGGTAAGTATAATCTTAAAATTACATTAAGAAATTAAGTATATGCAAAGTTTTAATAAATTTATAACTGCATTATCTATACATAATTACATTTTTAATCTAAATATCTAAATCTAATTCTGTTTTACTATCAGAGTCATCATTGAAATTAATTACAATAGGATTTATGTTGTTTTGGATAGAAATGTAAGAGTCCTCAATTTTTATAATGTGTTGTAGTGAATTTTTCCAGCTCTCAACTGGTATGTTAGTAATTACATTTTTTATCAAATTTATAACACTGGGACTTAAAGTAGGTGTAACATTTTCTGCTCTGATCTTTGATTTTACTTGGTTCCACAAATGCTCTATGGGGTTAAACATACAGTGATACGGAGGAAGCAGTAAGACAGTATGCCCAGCCTGTTCAGCCAAATTATCACATACATATTGTTTTTTAATTGCATATAAATTTACGACTTCCAAAAGATGCGTTTTTTTGTAACTGAATTCAAAATAAATATCATTTTGCAACAAATATTCCTGGATTTCAGTTTTTGAACTTGATGAAACGGGTGCTTTGTGTAGCAGACGGCTGTGGTAGCTTGCGTTATCCATAACAATAACACTGTTGTTTGGAATATTTTTAAAAGATAATTTTGAAACCAGTTTTTAAAAAGTTCTGCACTTGTATCCTCATGATAATCCAAGCTAGAATCCTTAATATTCTTTGCAGACAACAGCAAGCAGTTTGGGACAAATCCGTCTTCTGAACCAGCGTGTATTATGGTAATGCGTTTTCCTTTTTTTGAAGGTGCTTTCGTCTGACAGTTTTGACTGAAATCAACCCATCCTTTGGATACTGTGTCGTGTGTATCGAACCATGTTTCATCAAGGTAAATTATGGATCTGTTTTCTTACCTATATCTTTTAATTTCTTGAAGGTAATTAAATCTCCAAGTGCGTAATCTGTGCGATTCCATTACTACTTGTCTTTTGTCTATTTTGCGGTATTTAAATCCCATTTTACAAACAACTCTATGAAGGGTGGCACGGCTAATATTTATAATTGGTTTCGTGTTCGTCTAGCTTCTTTTTCAGTTTATCCAAGGTAGGAATAGCTCAGCTTTCATAAAGACAATATATTTTCCTTCTTATTAGGTCCTGATCACTATTGTCTATACGGTGATATTGAAAATCACTACGTTTTTTTCTTTTGTTCAATTCTTAACTAATAATAATATTCCTTATCGATGATATTGGAGTTTTTGTAAGTAGACAGGTTTCTTTTAAAGCTTCTTGTTTAATTCGTTGTCTACTGATTAAAGTTTCGTACACATTTTTCACAACCTGTTTTGCATCCAATGACAAATGAATTCGACGCGACATAGTTATATTCTCGTAAAACAACTTTTTCGAAACGCACAGTAAAGACGGTTATTCAACACTGCCACTAAAATATTAGCCAAAATATTTATAGGCCCAATGGTTAATACTCAAGAAATACCTGGCCCACCCCTGCCCTTATGAACAAATGGGTTTACCCAATAACAATAGGTAATAAAATCGTTAAAGGTTTATTGGGGTATGGTCCGTCAAAAGCCATAACGATATACTTTGAGACAGACTATACGTAAAATTTCTTATGTTTTATTTGAATAAAAAAAACATCTATCGGTAAAGTTTAGTACAAAACAAGGTATAATAGCAAAAAAAATATGATGAAACAAATCTAAGGCCGTTTTCTGCCATTTTTACATAAAAATCACCTCACTTTGTCCCGTTACAAAAAAAAGTTAACTTTTGTTTACCAGAATAATTTCTCGAAGAGTATTTTTTACGGCTCGATTCACGTTGCAATGACTGTAAATATGATAAAAACTTATATAATCAATAATTAATAGTCATACCGTCTTCTTCTTCTCTAACTGACGATTGGACTGATGATAGACTTAATTTGTTAACTTCCTCGTCGAATGCTGAGGTTGGACTGGGCACCGGGTAATTTGGTTCTTCGATTTCTTCAACCACGGGTCGTACCTCAAAAGCCAATAATATAATTATTATAGAGGGTGCAGCTTAAATATGAAAAAACTCGAAAACGAGATTTTCATATTGTCATACTCAAGTATGGTAAACTCTTACTTTAAAATTATTTTCTACTTTTTATTTCGGTTTGCTATAAAAGCCTGTTTTTTGTTTTTAAGTATAATTTATTTTTAATAACACATAGTATTTTAAAGTGATTTCGAAAAAAAAAACAAAAATTTCGGGTAGTTTATTAGAAAAAAAAGGCATTTTTACTTCTCTGGTTGGAATTGCGTTGGGTCTCCTTAATCTGGGACTGGGAGCGTTTTGTGATCTGAAAGGCGCCGGCCTGGCACCACCTCCAATGGGAATTGCTCCAGGAATTAGTAATCTTGGAGGAACCTGGGCTGTAGTATAACTTAAAAATATCTGCAAAAAAAATCACACATTATTGATGGAGTTGTATTGAAAAAAAAATCTTTCTACCAACCAATACTAGTACAAAATATGTGTTAAAATGCGTAAAAATGAAATTAAACAATGTTCTATACATTTTTTTTTTCGTAAAATTATTATTTTTCGTGTTATTCGCGATTAAAAGTAACAGTTTTTTGACGAAAAAATCGACGTTTTGGGTTTTTTTCACGAACAACTAAAAAAATATGCTTTTTATCAAAAAACTGTAGAAGCAAAATTGTAGTTCTTAAAAAAAAATGAAAAAAACTCTTTATAATTTCTCTACAACTAATACGGACCGAGCTACGGCTTGTTAAAAAGATTCAAAGTCAAATAGCGGGAAAACTTTGCATTTTTCGGGAAAAACTTATGATTTCTCTTTTAAAGTATATAAATAGACCTTTCTTTTTAAAAAATAAAAAGTTTCCAGCATGAAAATTGAGCAAATTATAATAAAAAAATTTCTATGAAAAAATCAGTGAATACAACCCCCTAATTAAAATTGATCTTTGCCCTCTTGCGATTGTCTTTATATATGTATTATCAATACATCCTGAAAGTTTGACCAATTTAAAATGCTTAATTTTAGAAAAATTGGAGCTTAAAGTGAAAAACAATTTTCCACAATTTCGTAAAATAAGCGCTTTTCTTCAAAACATATTTTTTGTATAATAAATATTTTGTGTTTAAAGACTCTATTTCAAGCGAGTACCACCTTATTCGGAGGGTCCGTCGACCACCCCTGGGTTTTTAAAAATTACTTATAATAAAACAATTCCCGTCAAAATCCTTAAATTTTACAATATCGCCTAGGAATTTAAATGAGTATGATTATTATTTAGTACCTATTTAAAGTTGTAGTATTTTTATTTGTATTTTTAATTCAATTAATTTAATTTGGTTTTTTAGAAATGAAAAAATCCAAATTTTTTTGACTGCCACGCATATTTTCCATTTTTTTTAAATACAATTCGCCCATTGTTAATATCTGTATCAAAGCCCGTATGTTTTGCATATCTATATAGCCGCCAAACCTATGAGTAATACGTAGGAAGAAATACGACATAACTCTAGAAGTGATACCATTTGGGTTAATTTATTTTTAGAAAAAGTAACGAGGCCCAAAAAATACATAAAAGTTTGTTTTTTGTTAGCTTAAAATGAAAATGTTTCAAAAATCATAATATTTTATTACTACTTACGTAGTAACAACCTTAAAAATCTTAAGGTACGTACACACCGAAAAAACAAACAAGAACAAACATCAGCGAACAAACGTTTTTCTTCAGTGTAGACAGTGAAAACGCGAACAAACGTTTGTTTGTTCTTGTTCATACACGTTCGAGTAGACGTCGGTACATCGAAAGGTATGTACACACCGAAAAAAAAAGAACAAACATCAGCAAACAAACATGTTTCTTCAGTGTAGACTGTTAAAACGGTGAACAAACGTTTGTTTGTTCTTGTTCATACATGTTCGAGTAGACGTCGGTACATCGAAAGGTATGTACACACCGAAAAAACAAAAAAGAACAAACATCAGCAAACAAACATTTTTCTTCAGTGTAGACAGTTAAAACGGCGAACAAACGTTTGTTTGTTCTTGTTTATACATGTTCGAGTAGACGTCGGTACATCGAAAGGTATAAACACACCGAAAAAACAAACAAGAACAAACATCAGCAAACAAACATTTTTCTTCAGTGTAGACAGTTAAAACGGCAAACAAACGTTTGTTTGTTCTTGTTTATACATGTTCGAGTAGACGTCGGTACATCGAAAGGTATAAACACACCGAAAAAACAAACAAGAACAAACATCAGCAAACAAACATTTTTCTTCAGTGTAGACAGTTAAAACGGCAAACAAACGTTTGTTTGTTCTTGTTTATACATGTTCGAGTAGACGTCGGTACATCGAAAGGTATAAACACACCGAAAAAACAAACAAGAACAAACATCAGCAAACAAACATTTTTCTTCAGTGTAGACAGTTAAAACGGCAAACAAACGTTTGTTTGTTCTTGTTTATACATGTTCGAGTAGACGTGGGTACATCGAAAGGTATAAACACACCGAAAAAACAAACAAGAACAAACATCAGAAAACAAACATTTTTCTTCAGTGTAGACAGTTAAAACGGCAAACAAACGTTTGTTTGTTCTTGTTTATACATGTTCGAGTAGACGGCGGTACATCGAAAGGTATAAACACACCGAAAAAACAAACAAGAACAAACATCAGCAAACAAACATTTTTCTTCAGTGTAGACAGTTAAAACGGTAAACAAACGTTTGTTTGTTCTTGTTTATACATGTTCGAGTAGACGTCGGTACATCGAAAGGTATAAACACACCGAAAAAACAAACAAGAATAAACATCAGCAAACAAACATTTTTCTTCAGTGTAGACAGTTAAAACGGTAAACAAACGTTTGTTTGTTCTTGTTTTTACATGTTCGAGTAGACGTCGGTACATCGAAAGGTATAAACACACCGAAAAACAAACAAGAACAAACATCAGCAAACAAACATTTTTCTTCAGTGTAGACAGTTAAAACGGCGAACAAACGTTTGTTCGTCGTATCCATAAATTTTCCAACTGGTCAAACAAGAGTGAACAAATATTTGGTGGCGCTATGTAGACAAAAAAACGCAAACAATAATCAAAGAACACATACAAACAAGGTGAACAAGAAAGAATGTTTGTTCTTGTTTGTTTTTTCGGTGTGTACATACCTTCAGATTTTTTTGTTAACCATTTTCTTAAATGTATGTTTTTTTGAGTTATCTTCCGGGCTCACGATTGGTGGGCGCGTTATTTTACTTTAAATGTTGAATCTGACGTCATAACATGATTTAAAAAAAGTTTCTTTTGTAAAATAAATGGCAATGTAACAACGCGTATTATTATTATTATTTACTTTTTAAAAGAATTGACAAAAAATGCTGATCACGAATTAGATTACTAAACCGCTAATTTTTTCGCTTCATCATTCTGTTTGGCTTTCGTTTGTGCGGTTGAACGGTTTTTGTTTACCGTGAACAATGGGTTCAAAATAAATATTAGTTTTTCGTTTTTAAATTAAAATTAGGATTCTTGACATTTTTGTTAGGTTATGTACAGACTACAGACGTACATAAAAATGTTATTTTCAACATAAAATCAAGTCAAATAAATATTCCTTGTTTCGAGGCAGTTAAAAAATGCACTACTGATTTTTTTATTTTTTATTCCTAAATTTAAAAATAGATTATTTTTTAAAGCTTTGGACAGTTCACGAAGGCTGATGCCTAAGTACTAACGTACCGTGGGTGTCTTAAGTGTGGTGAGTGGGAGTTTGTTCACACGGGACTGTAGTGCGTGTAGCAGGTTCCATAGTCTATACACTCTAGGGATGAAGGAACGAAGAAAGCGGGAAGTTCGGTGCCCCTCAAGTTGGACTGTAAAGGGATGCATAAAAGTTGCACTACGTGTTGCTCTGTTGGGAGCTGCCAGAGGAGAAATTATACTGGCCAACCCCTCTGAGCAGAAGCCATGAAATTACCTAAAGAAGAGCGATAGATCCCCTACAGCCCGACGGTGGGCAATAGGAGGAAGCCTTACTGTAAGGGAAGGATCATAATAAGACGAACAGCTCTTCTTTGAATGGACATTATGCCAAAAATGGAATGCTTCTTAAACTCTTTTAAAAACCATTTTAATGTCTGACTGGTATATTATTTGACAAATAATAATATTATGTCAAAGTCAGTTAAATACGAAATATTACCCTAGGGCTCTATTAAAAAAAATAACGCCCTAGAGCCTACAAATTTACCAATAAATAAACAATAAATTATCTTCATTTAAGCATTTATTACGAAAATACAAACATACTTACACAATATGCTTATCATAATAAAAATTATTTTTTAAAGTAAAACGTACAATTTTCAAACTGACCGGAAAATTCCACATTTCCATACTCCACCGCAGTTGCTGTGTTACTTGAAGTAATACTTTTCCCAACTACAAGGGAAGCATTAGCCAATTTGGAGCTTTCACTATCATCCACGTACCCTTGTGCTACCGAAGAACTCTTCCAGCCTCCTAACCTCGTTAAGCTCTCGGAACTACCTTCCGCATCAGAATGAATTGTTGCCGCTGTACGTCTTACGGCGGTTTGCACCACTGTGGTTTAAGCAGTTTTAAGCCCTTCTTAACCTAAGTTGCATTGAGACGGTGTCAAATATTATGACAATAGTCACATTCAAAACGTCCCTTAGTTAAGAAAACAGAAAACCACAACGGTGCAATTGGCCATTAAACAATGACCTGTGTACGCCTTAGCATCAGGTAAACCCAAATATGTATACTTCAAGTCCAAAATTTCTGTCAATGACGCATCGCTCGCTTTTAGAGTGCCCCGGGTTGTGTGGGGTCAGGGGAATCAATTCCAGTGGCGTATGCATTTTAGAAAATAAATGATAAAATTTCGTCAAAACATGAAAATATTTTTTACAAGCAAAAATTATTTTGAGGTCATAGAACACAAATTTGAGTTTTTTTGGCGATTTTTCAACGTTTTTCCAAAAAAAAATACATGTTTTACTTTAATTTTACCTTCTCTGATTTTATTTTGCTACATGAAAAAAATAATAAAATTTTATTCTTAACATAAATTAAAAAAGATGTAAAAGCAGAACGATAGACAATCCAAGTTACACCGACTCGCCAATTCACCACCGATCTTGCAATCTCAATATTAAATACGATATTCACACGCATTGCTTCATCAAAAATATCCACTATATAAGGAACACGAAAGCTCTGAGATCATCAGCTTGTAGAATCCAATAACTATTTCGGGTCTTTCGTGTTCCATATTTAGGATTTCCATATCCAGAATATTTTTTTTTTGATTAAACATTGTGGGTCGAGCGAAGCAAGGTTCGCATACCTTATAAAAATGTCATAAAGAAAACTATTACAACCTGGTAACAGGTCAACATTTTTAGAATTTCGAGTTGAATTCGGACGTAAACGTTTTATCTACTTTTTATTGAAAATTAAGGTTTTTTCCTTACTTTTTAAGTGTTTTTTTTTTAATATTAACATAGTATGAGTTTTTTAAATATGTTTTCGTGCAAATGACAGAATTTAAAGGAATATGTCGTAAAATGGAATTAAACAATTCAATTATTATTATTTTTTAAATACTATAAGAGGTAGCCAAAAAACAGCTTCTGATTCATGTTTAACAATCGAAAAGTAAAAAGTGTGCAAAAAAATAGCGAAAAAATCGCATTTTCCAGTATCCGCATAATTACTAATATTGTTTTATGTTAAAACTCTGAATACCGTACACGAATTAACTTTTGGTAAAGTTGCACATATCCCTGCAGCATCCAAAGTGGTTAGTTCTGGATTTCGTTCCCGAATCCCATGGTAAACATTTTTAACCATTATTCGTTCTTTTAACGTTAACTGAGTTTTTTTTATAGGGGGATAACTAGTTAAAGGTTGGTGGTTGGTTAATATTCATAGTTTACAGAATTAAAAGCACTTAACAACACTAAATCTTTATATACAATTATATACACTAAATAAGATAAACTATTATAAAATTGGCACAAAACAATATCTATATACTACAATTATTAGAAATTTATAATATTTAGAAAATACCCTGTATAGCAATTAAAATTTAAACTTACAAAAATCTGTCCATAATCAATAATAACTAAATAAAATCATCGAACAGCACGAAAACCCTGTCGATACGCTTATTTTCAAATCTCTTCAAGTTGTAAACTAAGGAATGTGTGTTGCCACTTTTATTGTCTTCCCGATAACAATGATTTCAATACATATTGGCGTGCTATTTTAAGTGCGATCGCTGGCTGGTGATTTATTCTTGCGAATTATGACAACGTGGCGATGAAACTTTTGGCCGGTTCACTGTTATTTGTGCGGAAAAGTATATCATATGCTTAAAAATCATTTACTAGTGTTAGATTTTTATTCAGCCGCTTCGTTGGTTGAGTAGCCGGTATTAAATGAGTCACTGACAGAAATTTTGGACTTTAGGTTTAGCAATATTAAAGGGTATATTTCCAAAGGTATTTTACCTATAGGCTGCACAGTACATCGTTCATCACGATAGCACAAAAAACCTATCAATAGGTGCACTTTTAGGTCGCAAAGACACATAGTCCCGAATTAACTTTGTTGCGCACATTTCACTGTCATTAATAACCAAAAAGCTCCTTGCTTGCCCATTTTTACTTTGTGGAATGTCAATAAATATTATGCTGACCCATATCACGCACATCATCACAAAAGCTCGTCTCTTCTACAAGCTCCGAATACACCTATCACTAATGCAACTTTATCTGCCAAATATTTTTCAGTCGGCGCTTCTTTTAAAAAAGTTATAACTTGTACGCGAGTCAGAACCTTCGACTTTTTAGGCTGATAATTTCTCCCAAGTTGCTTTAGGAACTGCTGCAGAGAAATCAACTTTTCATTACTTCTTATCTTCTTATGAACTATAAATTCTTTACGTAACATTAAAAAATTGGCCAAAGGGAATTTGGAGAATATGACTCTGACAAATCTTGAAAATAAGCCATCAAAACGGTTTCGTCCACAGGGTCCACGCAGTGTTCCGTCAGCCAGGCCTCAAAATGGAAATGTTCTTTCTCGTAAATCCGCCTAATTTTTTCTGGCACAAGCGCATGCTCAGCTTTGGCAGCTTTCACTAAAATATCTTGGGAGAGATGGGTATTTTCCACTACTTCGGACATTTTTATGCCTCAATCGCAAAATTATTTTTTATGTGGTGTCTTATTGACAAATAACTTACAACCATGGTTACCACAATTACGTTTTGACAATTTTTTCAAGTAAATGCTAGTACTTGATTTGGTTTAAACTAAAACATTCAAAATTCATTCAAATTTTTCTCATACAAAAAATATTTAGTCGGACATTAAACGTTGAAGGCACCACGGTTATTAAGGATAATAACGCTTTCGGTCAACGTATATTATCATCACACCATCGACCTCAAGCGTTATTGTTATTATCCTTATAATACCCTTGATACCTTAATAACTATAACACTGCACCAGTAGTACCTAACTGGTGCTGTGTTATTTTATTATTTCCAACAATAAAAAGCGATATAAGAGATTAGTATTTTTCCGTACACCCTGTAGACTTATGGCACGTGCACTAGATATGCCGTTTAATATTAATGGTAAAATATTTAGTGCGTACCAGCGTGAAAGGTACTTATTGTGAATTTTGATAACAAAAACCGTTTTAATCAAAACACACAATCGATTAACTGCGAGCCTGGTAATGCAGGTGTAATTTTTGAGAAAGCCAAACACCTTACGAAAGTTATATAACGCAAAATATGGTTGCGTAAGGTTGTTTATTTAAATGCACGGCCGAGACAGATTAATATACAGCGTGTCCTACTTTTTAGAGGCCATCAGTAGAATAATGTGCTAAAAATTTTACATTTACATAATATTACTATAAGGGATTGACCCTTATAGTAATATTATTAAAAAATGTAACATTAGCTTGCCTATTCTATATAACTTTAACTTTCCTGAAAATTGTCCAAGTGACAAAAAATAAATGTCAACAGATAACACATTATTTCAAAATTATTATAATATACAGAGTGTCCCAGAATATGTGGGCAATCTCTCGGAATCTAATAGAAAACCTAAAAATATTATGACAAGTTCGCATAAACTTTTTTCCTATGAGCCTCCCCTACGGAGATACAGGTACATACCGGACGCCCCTGGAAATCGTTTTTGTTTAAATAACTTTTAAAATACTAGGCGTATTTTAATATGATGGTTACTAGATAAGTCTTGTTAAAATTGAAACACCCTGTATATTATGCGCTCAATAAAAGATCTTTTTTTTCTGATTTCAAATATATACATGATATTTGTATAAACCATTTTTCAGATATTTAGGCTTAAAATAATATAAATAAATTTAAAAAAAATCATATTAGTATCAAGAAAGCTATGAAAACAATAAAATTGTTTTAATAAATTTGACGTATTGATATTGCAAAAAGTTGAAATTTATCATTGTAACTATTAAAAGTAGTTTGTATTCCTTTTTTGTCGATGGGCTATTCAGAAGAACAAAAAATTGCTATTATGCGTCTTTTTTTATGGTTACAATAATAATGTGACGACAGTGCAAAGGGAATATTACTTATTATATCCTTAACAACGGGTACCATCTATAGATACTATTAAATACATAGTAAGAAACTTTGAATTGAACGAAAAAGCTTTAAAATGAAGAAAAGGAATGCAGCACGAAATGAAAACAAAGTTTTAGATATCCTCATTTTTTCAGAATAATTATTATACTTTTTCTATTGGACTAGCACCAGAGTTGTCAAAACTTGAAGTACTTCAAGTAAAATTTTACCTGAAGTACTTTTTTGTACTTCAAGTATTTTACTTCAAGTACTTTTTATTAGGATGTACTTGTACTTGTACTTGATTAGTTTTTATGAAGATACTTGGATTTTTACTTGATTTGACCAAGTAAATTACTTAAAGTATTTATTTAAGTACTTGAAGTATTACGATGTACTTGAAGTAAAAAAGTACTTCAAGTAAAAAAAAGTACTTTAAGTAAAGAAAGTACTTCAATTAAATAAAAAGTACTTGAAGTAAAAACAATACTTCAAGTAAATAAAAAGTACTTGTCAAGTACTTTTATGTACTTCAAGTACTATGGTTTACTTCAAGTACTTTGGTGTACTTCAAGTACTTTGTTTTACTTCAAGTACTTTGTTTAACTTTAAGTACTTTGTTTTACTTCAAGTACTTTGGTTTACTTCAAGTACTTGGATTTACTTCAAGTAAAATACTTGGGTGGTATTTCAAGTACTTTTTCAATTTACTTGAAAATGCAAGTACATTTTAATGAATACTTGGTACTTGTACTTGAAGTAATTTTTAAAAAATCAAAAACTTGGTACTTGTACTTAAAAGTACTATTTAAGAGTACTTTGACAGCTCTGACTAGCTCTAACTACTATTAATAATCTGAACTTAATAAAACAGATTATAAAATTTATTTAACCTTAAAATTTTACAAATTTTATCCTTATAAATTTATGTCCGTTCAGAAACTTCCTGAACAAAACATGCAGGACCGACCTAAGTATGCATTGGAAATAGCTAGGTTTATGCAGCAGGATCCAAAGTTTTTAAATAAAATTTTATTCACCGACAAGTCTTCCTTCACTTTAGCAGGAATGTTTAATCACAAAAATAAACATTATTGGTCCAGAGAAAACCCTCACCAAATTCAGCAACACAACAATTTTATAGTTTCATGGCTTTCTTGATACTAATATGAAACTTTTTTTAATTTATTAATAATTTAACCTAAAATATCTCAAAAATAGTTCATCCAAATATCATATGTATATAAATTTGAAATCAGAAAAAAAAGATCTTTCGTTGTAGCGCCTAATTTACAGGATGTTTCATTTAAAAAAGTTGAAGTTATCTATATTTTTCCATTTTTTTATTTCGATATTTTTAACTGATCATTTTAAAAGATAATATTGAAAAAATCCTACAATTTTTATATAAAACATTTTTTTCTGTCTTCAAAAATAAAGGCTACAGAAACCACGGAAATATAATCAAAGACCCTGTACCTGGATCTCCGTAGGGGAGGGTCATAGGAAAAAAGTTTATGGGAACTTGTCATAATATTTTTAGGTTTTTTATCACATTCCGAGAGATTGCCCACATATTCTGGGACACCCTGTATATTTAGAATAGAATATTTTTTAATAAGATAAATAAACTGAAAGAACTACAAAGAACAAGATTTATTATGTTATTTGAAGAGGTTCAAGATTTAAAGCGAAATGGCAAAATAGCGGCTCCTTAAATAGATTTTGGGGACGTGGCAAAAAAAGAGTATTAAAGGAGGAACAAGATGATAGACTGGTCACTTATTTGGAAAACCATCCATTGAAAACGCAGTGGAAGCACATACACAAACAGAATTTCCTGATGAATCTGTTTTGGTAGCAAGACGCCGGCGCCGCGTCAAGGAACGATCCAATTTAAAAAATCGTGTTCCTTAAAAAAAACATTTTTAACGGTTGTTAACAAAGAGCAGAGAGTGGGATTTGCTTTGCAGTATTTACAGGAAGGGTTGGAGTTTTGGAGAAATGTCGTTTTTACGGATGAAAAGACCTTTCAATCTTGATATAAGGGGGCGGTTTAAAGTGTACACACCTCGAAACACAAGATTTGAGGAGAAGTATAACTAAACAGTTAAAGAAAGTGGTAGATTTTCAGTTAATCTGTGGGGATACATGACTGAAAGGGGGCTTGGGCTTTGCCATCGCAATAATGAAAGATTTACAGAAGAAGTTTATATTGATATACTACAAAATGTTAAGCTAACCTCATTAACTAATATCTTTCCTCAGCGAAACTTTATTTATCAACAAGACAACTGCCCTGTTCACACGGCAAGAAGAGTTGCTGACTGGATGCGAGAAATATATAAATTTACTTTATTGGCCCTCAAGGAGTCCAGATGTCAATCCCATAGAAAATGTTTGGGGTCACATTGTCAAAACGATGAATAAGGCCAATGATTTTCGTCCACAAAATGCAAATGACCTATGGGACATAATTGAGGAAATATGGAACAACTGTAATGCACATCAAATACTATGCCCAAGCGTTTACAGCTGATTATCAACAAAAACAGCGCTGGAAAAATATGATTGCCATAAAATTTTGCCAGATTGTCAAGAAAATAAAAATTGCTATTTTATTTCACAATTCGTTTTTTGCAATTATTTTGCAAGGAAAAAATACTCACATAAATTAAGTTAACTCTGTTGTTACTAAAAACGAAAACATCTTTTACTGTATTGAAAAGGCTTTTTTGCAGTGGTCTCTTGTATTTGTAGCTGACGTTTCGTCTACTACTGCGGCAGACATTAGTAGTAGACGAAACGTCAGGTAGAAATATCAAGAGACTACGGCAAAAAAGCCCGGAACCCATATAATGTAGTTAAAATCGGCCGTAAAAGTTTTCACACTTCAATTTATTTATAATTTAAGCTAAAATATCTCAAAAATGGTTCACCCGTTAAATATATATATATATATATATATATATATATATATATATATATATATATATATATATATATATATATATTTTATATATATATATATATTTTAATATATATATATATATATATATATATATATATATATATATATATATATATATATATATATATATATATATATATATATATATATATATATATATTTAAAATCAGAAAAAAAAGATCTTTCGTTGTAGCGCATAATATACAGGGTGTTCTATTTAAAAAAGTTGAATTTGCCTATATTTTTCCATTTTTTTATTGCGATATTCTTTTAAAAGATAATATGGAAAAAACTACAATTTTTATATAAAATATTTTTTTCTATCTTTAAAAATAAAGGCTCCAGATTTAATGTAAATATAATCAAAGACCCTGTACTACATATGCAATTAATTAGAATAATTATAATAAGGAAGTTCAAATTAATGAATTAGTAATTTTTTTTGCCACGATATAAAAATTTGAACAGGTTGACCTCGAATTATGGAGCTATTTGATCTAGTTAAGATAAAACAATTTTTATAATTATTACTATTACATATTAATACGTATTTAAAGTTGTAGACAACGTGTTGTAGAAGAAAGTAGTTTGGAATAATTAATTAAATATCGCTGAAATAAATTGAAATTAACATTCTTTTATACAAATATTAATTTTTAAGGATCTTTAATCGGGCCATTTTAATTTTAATGTCACAAAAGCAAAAACAACTGAACAAAAATGTACCACATTGGTCCAAAAAATCAGTAACAGATTTTTTTTCGGGACACGGCGTTGCTCTGTTAATGTAGATTAAACAGAATTTAAAAAAAATAATTTAAAACATTTTAGCAATTCTGGGAACATTTTTAATTAAAAAGCTCCAAGAATTGACAAAAATTGTTGGAGCAAAATTTAAATTATTATTTTTATTATTGTTTTATTTACATTGACTCAGTTTCCACTTTTCCCATACACGCGCCAATTTTTATTTATTCAATTATTGTAATCTTATTTTTAATTTTTTTAACTTATCCTTGGTCTATCTAACCCACAAATCTTTATTTTATTAATTAGAAGGTAGAAAATTATAGGGGCTCTGTCAAAAACTGACACTAACCTACATAAAAATTCATAACTATCGCTTTAGGGCTTAAAAAGTCTTCAGATTTGGAATATATACAGACAAAAGATATATCTAATAGATATTAACCTATCGTTGGTCCATCTAACACACAAATATTTATTTTATTTTTTAGAAGTTAGAAAATAATTGGGGGTCTGTTCAAAACTGACACTAACCTACATAAAAATTCATAACTATTGTTTTAGGGCTTATAAAGTCTTTAGATTTGGAATGTATACAGACAAAGGATATATCTAATAGATATTAACCTATCGTTGGTCCATCTAACCCACAAATATTTATTTTATTTTTTAGAAGGTAGAAAATAATGGGGGATCTGTTCAAAACTGACACTAACCTACATAAAAATTCATAACTATCGCTTTAGGGCTTAAAAAGTCTTCAGATTTGGAATATATACAGACAAAAGATATATCTAATAGATACTAACCTATCGTTGGTCCATCTAACCCACAAATATTTATTTTATTTTTTAGAAGTTAGAAAATAATTGGGGCTCTGTTCAAAACTGACACTAACCTACATAAAAATTTATAACTATTGTTTTAGGGCTTATAAAGTCTTTAGATTTGGAATGTATACAGACAAAAGATATATCTAATAGATATTAACCTATCGTTGGTCTATCTAACCCACAAATATTTATTTTATTAATTACAAGTTAGAAAATAATTGGGGCTCTGTCCAAAACTGACGCTAGCCTACATAAAAATTTGTAACTATCGCTTTAGGGCTTATAAAGTCTTCAAATTTAAAATATTTACAGACAAGGGATATATCTAATAGATCTTCACCTATCGTTGGTCTATCTAACCCGCAAATATTTATTTTATTAATAAGAAGTTAGAAAATAATTGGGGGTCTGTTCAAAACTGACACTAACCTACATAAAAATTTATAACTATTGTTTTAGGGCTTATAAAGTCTTTAGATTTGGAATGTATACAGACAAAGGATATATCTAATAGATATTAACCTATCGTTGGTCTATCTAACCCACAAATATTTATTTTATTAATTACAAGTTAGAAAATAATTGGGGCTCTGTCCAAAACTGACGCTAGCCTACATAAAAATTTGTAACTATCGCTTTAGGGCTTATAAAGTCTTCAAATTTAAAATATTTACAGACAAAGCATATATCTAATAGATCTTAACCTATCGTTGGTCTATCTAACCCGCAAATATTTATTTTATTAATTAGAAGTTAGAAAATAATTGGGGCTTTGTCCATAACTGACACTAACCTACATAAAAATTCATAACTATCGCTTTAGGGTTTATAAATTCTTCAGATTTGGAATATATACAGGCAAAGGATATGTCTAATAGATATTAACCTATCATTGGTCTATCTAACCCACAAATATTTATTTTATTAATTAGAAGTTAGATAATAATTGGAGATCTATTAAAAACTGACATTAACCTACATAAAAATGCATAACTATTGTTTAAGGGATTATATAGTCTTTACATTTGGAATATATTCAGGCAAAGGATATGTCTAATATATATTGACTCATCGTTGGTCTATCTAACCCACAAATATTTATTTTATTAATTAGAAGGTAGATAATAATTGGAGATCTATTAAAAACTGACAATAACCTACATAAAAATGCATAACTATTGTTTAAGGGATTATATACATTTGGAATATATTCAGGCAAAGGATATGTCTAATAGATATTGACTCATCGTTGGTCTATTTAACCCACAAATATTTATTATATTAATTAACAGTTAGAAAATAATTGGGGCTTTGTCAAAAACTGACACTAACCGACATTGAAATTTATAACTATCGCTATACGGCTTAAATCGTCTACAAATTTGGAATATGTACAGACAAAGGATATATCTGAAAGATACTAACATACCATTTGCCCATTCTGAGTTATAAATATTTATTTCAATGATTAGAACTAAAATAATAACTAAAATAAACCAAAAATTAAACTTACTAGAAATATAGTGCGTTAATTTCGGGACACCCTGTATAATAAAATATTAGAAGTAAGTACGTATGTATATATGTATAACTGTTTCAATAAAATTAACAATCTTGTTTAAATATGGTATAAAAATTCTCATTTATTAATTCTACAACGTTTTTCGCAAGGACAAATAACAGACAAGTGTAACTTTTATTATAAGGTACCTATTGGTACTGCCGGTATCCATTGCATACAAGTATACAGTGTGTCAAAAAAATATAATTTGAGAAAACGAAAATCTCTTACGTCAAATAACTGAGGT
>JAHBCN010013902.1:0-23582 GCA_019359885.1 Listronotus oregonensis
TATAAAGAAACCCACTGGAAAAAAGAAAATTCGAAGCTGTAATAATTTTAAACAACAAAAATGTATTTAGCAAGCCTAGCATCGATATTTCGAACATCTGGCAGGTTTAAACCCGTGAAAAGTCGGTAAGTTCGGTGAACAAGGGATAGTATATAAGTGGTTTTAGGAATATTTTTAGTTATCATTTAAAAAAGGTTTGGGGAGATACATCCTAACCGAAACGTTGTGTAACAATTAAAAATAAAGACAAGGAAGTCCAAGATTCTAGTGTTTTGAAACCATTACATTGTCAAACCCCTTAAAGGGAAATAATGTAAGTTATATCTCACAATATAAAAATATTTTATTCTACATTTTACTATTTTTAATTTTAATATTTTCTATTTTTTTTATTTTTGCAAAGGGGGTTTTTCCCCCCTAAAAAAAAAACCCTTTCTAAAAATTTTGATCTAAGGATGAAAGTTTAAAAAATTTTCAAAAAATTAAAACAAAAAATGAAGGTCCACTTCTTTTCTCCCCCCCTTATTAAAAAAATTCTTTTTTTTTTAAACCCCAAAAATTTTTTTAATATAACCTGATTATGATAACCAAACCTTTTTAAAAATACCTAACATTTTTTTTTCATTTGTTTTTTGAAAGTTTGTTTTATAATTTTTAATCCATAAATTATTTCCGGGTTATATTTTAAAAAAACGGACCAAAAGTCGACTCGCGCTTTTGTTCCTAAAATTTCGAATCCATATGATAAATAAATTTTAAACCAATGAGCGGGGTTTAACTGGAGAAAAACGATTTGGCAAAAAAAGCGTGGTAAAAACGCACTTTAACCCCGGCGATGAAAACCCCATGAAAAATAAAATCCCCAAAAACCCCCGGAAAATGGTTCTTTTTTTTTTTAAAGCGTGTTTAATCCCTTTTACTTTCTTGATGATATTATGATTTTTTCTTAATTTTTCCTTTACATAAAATTTTTCCCCTTATTTTTTTTAAACTTGAAAATTTTGTTATATTTATTCTTAAAGTATAACACAGAAAAGTAATGATGTCAAAATACCAATATTTTTTTGGGCCCCTACTTATAAAGGCCCGGACCGTGAAAACCGGGATTTTTCGTAAAAGCGTACTTTCGCCACCTTGGCCGTCGAAGATGACACATTCAATATGGCGTTTTGTCAAAATTGTTTTGTTTTTGGGAAATTTTTTGGATAATTGTTTTAAATTTCCCATTTTGGGGAAGTATTTTTAAAAAAATGAAAATGGAAGGCGGGCCAAAGGGGTTAAAGTGACGAATATGTTCCTGGTTATCTTTTTACAACTAAGTACAAACTATGCTTGTCCCTTTTCTATCCCCAAAAATAAACACAACATGTTGGGCGTTTGATTGCGTTTATGAATGATATGCTTTTTCTATCTGTAAGTCAGCTCATTCATTTAAAAGGAAACAAAAATTTTCCTTTTTGGAAAAACAAAATAATTTCAAAACCAAATAAAAATGTTTTTTTAGTAGATTTTTTTTTACAAAAATACGGAACCCCCTCCCAAAATATTTTCAACTTGCCAAGTCAAGTGGAGGTAAGATCCCAAAAATTTTTTTGTGGGTAAGATTTTTGGGTTCCGAATTAAAAAATTAATTATCGTATATTGTTAATGGCGTTCAAGAATGAAACCCCTTTGGGGGGGTTTGGAAAATTTTAAAAGCGTTACAGGGGCCCGGGGGGGGTTAAAATTTAACAAGGGGTTTGTGTTGTAAATGGGGAAAATATCGGAAAAAATTTCCATGAAAATGGAAAAATTAAATTGAATTTTCTCGAAATATTGGAAATATCGAAAAAAAAAGGAATGCTTTTTAAACCATCAAAACAAATTTTTTTATTTTTTTTCTTTTAGTTTTTTGGAACATAGAACTTTTTTTAAACAAAAAAGTCCCAACCATGGGAAAATGCTATGCCTATATCTTGAAAATGTTTACAAAAATATATATCTTAATTTATAAGCAATACATTTTTTAAAAATTAAAAATATATATATATATATATATATATATATATATATATATATATATATATATATATATATATATATATATATATATATATATATATATATATATATATATATATATATATATATATATCATATATAACAAATATTTTTTAAATTTAAAAAAATATATTATATAATTAAAATAAAGCACCGTGTTATAAAACATTTTTTTTAAAAAAAAAAACCTATGTTTACGGACCATACAGGTGTAACTAAATTAGTTAGTTTTTTAAAAAAAAATACTCATGTGTATTTCAAATTTATAAATTAAAAAAAAAAAAGATTTTGTATACAATTTGCAACATATTAACAAAGGTAATCAACTAAAAAATTTTAAACTCGGTCTTGTTTCCATGAAAATTAAAATTTAGTTGTGTAATGTACATAAAAAATTTAAAATTTAATTGTAAATAATCTTTTTTTGGGAAAAATATAAATATTTTTTTTTTATAGTAAATTGTAAAGTTTATTTTTTCCAAAATTTTCATTTTTAATTTTTTTTTAAAATAATACACGAATACGATTTCTGGATATAGGGATCTTTCGAGACCCCCATTCCCTTTTTTTGGGTTTCTTTATGTACTTAAATTAAAACTTAGAAAGTTTGAACTTTGAAAGCTTATTTCCCCAAAAATAGAACTGGCATCTAGTGGCGTAAAAAGCAATAAAAGTAAAAAAAAAATGTTAATTTTTTTTACTTTATTCCCCCAAAAGTTAGTCAAAATCCACTGAACACTATTTGTTTTTTTAAACAATAAAAAAACATCAAACACTATTACATTTAGTTCGCAGAGGAAAATCTCTATAAGTATTTTTTTTATTTAAAATTGTAATGAGACATTAAAAAAAAAAACCTTGGACTTATACTTAAAAATTTTTTATAAATTGAAATTGTGGCGAGGCAAAAATAGATTCGATATGGTTGATAGGAAAAAAAAACAACACGTTTACCATTTTAATTAAAACTTTCTTTAAAGTTTTCGTGTTAGAGATCCCTTGAATAAACCGATACCCGGTTTTATACGGGTTTGCCATATGAGACCGTGACGTATCGGTTTTTTTTACAGCGTTCGATTTTTAAAATGGCTCTATCCTAATAGGCGAACCATACAATAACTTGTTTTGAGTACTAGTCCATAAATTTAATAAAAAAAAATCTATTTAAAAATAGATTCATTCTATTGGGTTTTTTCTATCATTATTTTTATTTAAATCCATAAGATTACGTATTGTCTCAGAAGAACTGCCACCCCAAATGTGACTCTTTTTTTTTTTTAACCATTCTGGGGTTTTTAGAATGTTCACTGTTTTAAAAGTATTATATTATTTTATTTATAAAAGTGGAAAAGTTATTTCACCTTTGTATCACTCAAGAATATTAAAATATTTCGGTTCTTATTTAATTTTAAAAAAAAAACGAAGTAACGAAGGCAAAATTTTAAAAAATTGGTACTATTAAGAATTAAGTATTTTTCTAACAAATTTGTTGATAAAGTTAATAATATTTTTTTAAAAAAAAATTTTTTGCCCAAAATACAAAAATTTAACTTTCTCGTACATGTGAGTAAACTGCATTGGGAAAAATTTTTTCTTTTTTTTTCCAAATAACTCATTTTGGCATACTTTTGGAAAAAAAATTTGACTATAACGGGGTTTTTTTTGTGAGGGGTCTCATGATTAGCACGAAGCACAAACTAATGTAAAAAGACAAATTTTATTAAAATTTAATAGTAGGAAAAAAAACCTATATGATGCAGATTTTTTGAACGACGTCACCAAATTTTATTGGTAAAAGTAAGTGTCTATCTGTATTTTCCGTCAACATCAATACAAATTTTTTAAATAAGGTACTTTTAAAAATTAGTTAATTATATTTTTAAAATATAACATCATAGACTGGAGCTTCTGTCTAAAAATTGTTATCGGTTCTTCACTCTATACTTTTTTAGGAACAAAAAAGATTATGATTAGGAACTTCCCAAAAAAAAAAAAGCATATGATGAGCATATAACAGCAATTATTTAAAAGAATTACTTTTTTTAAATTAAATTTTCATAAAAATGTTTAATTAAAAAAAAAAAAAACAAACACAATAATAAAATAAAACAATTTTAAAACTTTTTTCTCTGCCCCCCTATTTACCTAATAAAAATGCACAAATATCTTTCTAGATTTATTATCAAAAAGTCAACAAAAACTAGTAATTTCCTTTTTTGTGAAAAAGTGCTTATTTTTAAAATTTTCTTGTTTTTTTATAATTAAACATAATTTTTTTTTGTAATAATTTCTTTCCTTGCTTACTAAATATTCGTAAAGCGCTGTCTTTAGATATTTAAATGTAATTATTAGACCCCGGATTTGGGAACAAGCTCCTCCCAATACGTTTTTTGTTTCTCTAAATTCTTTGGGATATTAAATATATCATTATAAATAAATGGTTAAAAAAAAAAAAGTTTTTCAAATTTTTTCATTTGATATAACTAACATCCTTTCAAATTGGTTTTTGGAAAATTGGTTTTTTTAATTTAAAAATTCTAAGTCTAAAAATCCTTTTTTAATTTTTTTTTTTACTCCTAAAAAATTTTTTTTTTAAAAAAAATTTTTAAATTTTTTAATACAATTTTTTTTATCAAAATTTGATTTTTTCCTATTTTAAATAAGGTATAAGATTTTTTTTTTTTTTTTTAAAAACCCCCGGGATTTTTTAAAAAACTTTTAAAAATTTTACGTGCTTTATAATTTTACTTTAAAAATATTTTAAACTCCAATAAATTTTTACTACATTTAATTTTTAACAAAATCCCCAATTTTTGGAAAAGGTTTTTAAACCAAAATTTATTTTTCCCTTTTTTAAAAAAGAAAAAAAAAAACCTTTTTTTTTAAATTTTTTTTTTTTGGTTTCATTAAATTTTAGAAAAAAATAAAAGGGGAAATAAAAAAAAAACAATTCCAACCAAAAAATTTAATTTTTTAAAAGAAAAACCGGGGAAAAAAAAAATTCCCCTTTTCCACTACCCCTCGTCATTTAATAAAGGAAAATCATAATTTTGATTAAAATTTAGAATATTTCGTACCAGAAAACAAAAGGGTAAATTAAATCTACTGAAGTCCTTGAAATAAAAAAACTTAAAAACCACATTCTTTAAAATTTTCAATTAGACCTAAATAATTCCCCATTATTAAACTTAAATGATTATAACACTTTGATTATTTAATTAAAAAACTGTAAAATCTTAGTTTGTTACCTATAGAATTAACCAAACCCAATTTTATTTACCTACCTATAGCCAGAGTTAAAAAAGATAAAAATATTGTATATTCTTTTAAACTATTTTAGCATAACACTAAGAACTGATAAACCATAATTTGTTTAGGTACCTGGTTAAAAAATTTTAAATTTGTCTTAAAAAACCGTGTTAGCAAGTATCGTACAAGAAAAAAATATTTTACTTATAGTTTCAAAATAGTGGAAATTAATGAAGTGTATTTTATTTCAATAAAAATTGTTTGCGCCTAATATGTCAATTTTTTTTGGATATCAGAACAAAAATTTAGCATTAAAGGAATGTAAACTTCACTAGTAATTCTTATAAAAATTAATAAACAAATTTAACAAAAGTAAACCCATACAGAAAATTAAATAACAATTTTTAAAACAAACAAATTTCATAATATAAAAACAAAATACACATTAAAATGGTAAAACAAAAAGTATTTTTTGAACTATGTATTCTTAATTATAGCAAAACCCTATACTAACATTTTTATTCAAACATTTCTTCAAACATTTTTTTCTGCAAAATCATTAATTATGTCATTAAAATTTACAATAACATTTTTAAATTATTCGTAAATTTGTCCCCATATGCATAATATTTTCCGCCCTAGGCTTCAGGCTACTCAGCCTTTGCGTAAATCCCCCCCTGCTATACTACAAAAAAGCAAGATACTTTGCAAATTTAAATTTTAAAAATTTAAATATGTCCCATTATTTTATTATTTTTTTTTTTTTAAGTTGAGGTAATGTATTGTATACTAAATAACCTTCACTGTATATGACAGCTGCACATCTTAATTATGACTAAGTATTTACATATTTTCGCCTATTAGGAATAAAGCAGATTTTATTTTTAGGTGCAAGTATTTAAAGTTTTTTTTTTTGGTGCTTTATACGCTGATTGTCTAGTAAATTTACTCTTCTATTTATCAGTGAAAATACTTTAATGCTATTTTTACTTCTATTGTTATTTCAATTTACTCTAAAAGATAATACAATTTTATTTTTGTTTAATTCATAATTAAATACGTAACCTACTTTAAGAATTATTTAAATAAATACTTACGAAGGCTGTCAAATCCGAATACTTCTCAGTATGTGTAAATATAAACTCTGGAAGGCTTACTCTTGGAATATCTAGGTTCTTAGGGGAAACAAGAATATTGTTTTGAATATTTTGCCTGGGGGAACTTGAGCTAATACATCTACTATGACCTTTCTTGCAATGTCTTATTCTGCAGTTAACTAATACTCTTTTCATCACAGACACCGACATTTTTTTTTTAATATATACTTAAATAATATATGTTTTCTATTCAATAATTAACAAATAAACTTAACGAAACGAATAACAAATTTAACCACGTTAAAACTATCGTGAATTAGTACCACCTAACGAGTTGCCGGTCACGGCGAGAACTAAATAAACATCAATTCGCTTTGCCTTGGTACTAAACGCCTGTGTTTTTAAAACTATCTAGCTTGAGAATTCGAAATGCATTTTATATTCAGGTTGTCAAGTTGTTTCTCATACAATTTACTCGCGTAAAACTGTTTTATCAAAAGGCAAAGTCCAAATTCTAATAACCTGCCTACCTATTCTATATTAGATTATAAATTTAATAGAGAATTATATCAGAGTAATCACGACTTCCTTTTTATTCACTGGTATTACATATACAGGGAGCTGCAATAGTGCGCCAGGCATCCATAGCTCTATACCAATTAAGTTGGGAATTTTGTTCAAACGCAGATCTATACTATATATTTTTGATAAAACTGTACTTCGGGAAAATATTTTTGCATATACAGGGTGGTCCAAAAAAGTGTAACGACATAAAAATAATTTTTACATCCTGTATTTTTTGCAAATTTTAGCTTGTTTTTTTTTTTTTTCTTTTAATTATCAAATTTAATTTGCTTTAGAAGTTTACGAGCAATAAATTAAAAACAAGAAAAAATCGTTTTTCACACCTGGAAAACATTATTAAAAAAGCCGTCTTAATCTGTTTTGTCCGAGCTTTATAGTGTAAACTTTAAAACAAGGGGTCTAACGAAAGTTTAACAATAAATAGTTTTTTCGTATTTAATGCAGGGTATCCAACATTTTGTTTCAAACACAAAAACTTTCGAAATCGTTTTTCTTAAGATTTTCAAATCAATCACCCTGTATAATATTTCAGGCCCACTTTCATAATATATGGTTATCTTCAACTTTGGGTTAATTACCTTGGAAACAACAATCACGTTTCGGTATTTTGTCGTTTCTATGGTATTTAAACCAAGGTTGATGATAACGACATACTGTGATAGTGGGCCTCACTGTCTAATGCAGAGTTTAAATGTCAAATTAATAACTTTATTAGAAGTTCTAAAATTTTAGACCGTTATTAAGATATTTACTAAAAACTACTAATATGCCCATTTCATTAGTACAGTATTAAAAGAAATGTAGACAGCCATAGAAAAATAACAATGTTTATTTAAGAAATAATTTTAACAGTAAATTAATTACCTTAAAAAATGTTTAAATGTCTTCCCATTATGTTTCACATCATCTATTATTCTTGCCTAAAAGGACCTTCCTAAGGTGACCAGACGTCCCGCTTTTGGCGAGACAGTTCCGATTTTTCACATTTTGTCCCGCGTCCCGCGACGTTTTTTAAAAGACTTTTAGAATTAGGTTAAATTCTACATCTCTTTGCATTGCGGGTGTAATTGTTGCAACTCGTGAATTATTCTTTGCCGCATGTCTTGCTCAGTTATTGTGGGGCTTTCCATAAAACAAGGTCTTTTACATATCACCATAGACAAAAGTCGAGTTTGAAAAATCGGGCAACCTTGCAGGCCATCTAACTGGTCTCCTTCTACCAATCCAACGATTTTCGTAAATGTTATTTAACACTGACCCTTTGCGAAAAATGAGCTGGAGCACCATCTTATTTTAATCACATCTTTTGTGCTTGTATATTTGGTGGCAAATTTAAAAGCAACGCAGGTAAACCGTTTGGTGAAAATTCGAAATACATTTGAGTTGAACGTTAAAAAGAAAGGATCTACTACATGTGCTCCAATAATTCCTCTCCAAACAATTATTGACCAACGATGTTGGCAATCCATTTGTCGTACGTTTCTTGAATTTTCCATTCTTCTATACTTGCTGACGCATCCACGCTTGTAAGATGTGGCCCCATCAGAAAAAAAGACGTTTATAATTATTAATATAATTAGTATATAAAATATGAAATTTGAATTAATTATGTAATTTAAAATTCTCTGAACTGACCTTTCACTTATTACAACTTCTTCTCCCACACGTGCCTGACTATTGTTTGGATTTTTTTGTAACTATCAACAAGACTGCTAATTGATTTTCTTCATTTATAATTATTTTAAGCATTTCTCCCTTTTGTAATCTTCGCTCCCTGTTTCAAGAAAACGCTCATGCAGTCTGCTAAAGCCTATCGGTTCGCCTTTCGAAAAAATGAACCGCATAAATTCTTCTTGCTAGAAAATAATTTTTATCACCTAACCGGTGAAAAAATATGTCAATGAGCTCTTCCTTGAAAAAAATATTTTTTAAACCAAAATATTATTCGCTAAAGTATGTATTTCGTAACCGTAATGTCAGGATTATTTGTTAATAAACATTGTCGGTTTTCCATGAATGTCTATATATTTTTTAAATACTTGACTAATGAAAAAATTAGTTTTTGGTAAATATCTTGAGAATGAATTTCAAAACACTTGTAAGAAGTAATTAATTTGTATTTAAATTCTGCATTAGACAGTTAAATTATATACTAATGACAAAAATTGTCATTTTTGTAACAAAATTTTGGACACCCTGTATGAAATAAGAAAAAACTATTTATTGTCAAGCACCGTAAGACTTAAATTTTAGACTATAAAGAGTGGACAAAAAAAATGTAAGACCTTTTTTTAATAAATTTGTTTAAGCGTAAACACCAATTTATTATTGTTTTTAATTTATTGTTTGTAAACTACTACAGCAAATAAAATACAATTTTAGAAATTAGAAAGAACAGAAATGAATTAAAATATGCAAAAAATACATTAAAAAAAAGTCTCTTGTCATACTTTTTTGAACTACCCTGTCTATGCAAAAATATTTTCCCGAAATACAGTCATTATGTATAGGTCTGCGATCGAACAAATTTTTTAACTTAACTGGTATAAGAGCTATGGATGCCTGAATCACTATTGCAGAACCCTGTATAATACGGTATGTAATAAAATTTTATTTTTATTTTTCTACCTGATGGTGGTCGGTTAGTAGAAAGGACGACCGCCAAATCACTTGGGCAAACAATGACCGAAAAAAATTGTACTTTGGTTCCGAAAAGTTAGTACATAATGTTTTTAAGTTATTAAAGATACCCCAAATTCTTAAATGGCGCTTTGCTTTATTAGCAAATATAAAGCTATATAAATTAGGTATACAGTGACCGCCAGAAAGTATGCGACATATGGAAAACATTTTTATTATTACGTTTAGAAAAAATCGATTTCGCAGATCAACTCTGCATCACTTAAAACCTCAGAAACAATTGAACGATCCCGATTGTCATTTGTTATTTGGCAGTAAATTTGAATTTTGTTAGGTCGGTTGACCGAAAGTCCCCTTATTTGTCAAAATATCGAAAAGTTTTATAAGAATAAGTTGTTCAGAATTTAATTCTATGGCTATGTGTAAAATTTTGAGCCATTTGGATAAAAACAAAAATTTGGACATTTTTTTTCCATAAAAATATTTTTGTTTAAAAAATTTTTCTTTACCATTTAGAAACAGGTTTTCCAGACCTAAACTAATGTTTCGGAACAATTTTTTTTCTTTAGTAAGTTAGTTCTTTCTTCCGAAGAAAATGTTAAAAAATGGTGTTTTTCGGGAACCCGAGTTGTCGCATAAGCATTTTTTAAATACCGTAACCCGGAATTTTAAATATATATTAATTTTTACCGTTTAAACGATTCAAATAATTAATAACTCAAAAAAAAAAATAATATTTGAAATTCCGAGTTACGGTATTTAAAAAGTACCTTAAAAATCTAAAAAAGCTGTTAAAAAAATTGTGGGTCCAAAAAAGCCGGAAAATTAGTCGGAAAATTTTCGGAAAAACAGTAAAGGAATGAAAATACCTCCATGAAAATAGGTGTAAACGATTTAAGAGCCCCGGGGAGTGGGGGGTAAAGGGGGTTAGGGGTGGTAAAAAAAAAAAAATAGCGGAGCGCCGGGGAGTGGGGGGTAAAGGGGGGTTAGGGGTGGTAAAAAAAAATAGCGGAGCGTGTTTTTTTAAGGACCAAAGCATGCGCACTAGCTATAATGAAATTGAAGCAAAAAATTGGTACTCATGGCCCTGAAATGGGTAATAGAGGTTAATCGAACACTTTTCTTAAGAATAAAATTTTTTGTGCGGTGTTGCCAAGTGTGTCAAAAATCGTGTTAAATATTGCAAAAAAATCAACTTTTCTTACCAATAAGTTTTAATGCAAAATGAAATTTTTAATGGATAGATAGCAATATTGCAACCTTTTATGACCCATAACTATTTGTGATGCAATGTTTTTTAAGGCCAATGTCTTGCGCAATAAATGTAAAAATCGGTAATTTTCCAAACGTGGAAAATCATTTATAGAAAAAGATACAGATCAAAAAAGTAAAGATTTTTGGCTTATATTTTTTTTTTGTTAAATGGACGGAAAAGTCTTAAATTAAATATAAAAATTTGAAATCATCAATTTTTTTAAATTCAACTTTTTTTTTTTTTTTTAACTTACAAAATAGAATTGGTGAGTAATTTAAATAGCTATGCTTAATATTTTTGGCTTATAACAATTTTTCGTAAAATAAACGAGAAAGCTTTAAATTACATATAAAATATATATAATATATATAATATATATATATATATATATATATATATATATATATATATATATATATATATATAATATATATATATATATATATATATATATATATATATATATATATATATATATATATATATATAATATATATATATATATATATATATATATATATATATATATATATATATATATATATATATATATATATATATATATATATATATATATATATATTATATATATATATATATATATATATATATATTATATATATATATATATATATATATATATATATGGATAAGGTCAGGCAATATATAAAAACAGTTGCTTACTAAGCAATTTTCGTTCAATTTATGTCAATTACGACGTTTCGGCCTGGAAGGGCCTTCATCAGGTATATAATATGTATTTTTTTTTATAAGAACAAACCAATCTGCAATACAAAAATTTTTTTTCATTGAAATTTTACCTATACAATATATTAACATTTAATTTTACCTTAAAACTAAGGGCCTTCTTACGAAAAACACTCATTTTTGTTGTTGTGAAATGCACATTTAATACTTGAAAAGACAAACAAACACTTAACATTTAAAACAGTTATATTCACAATAAACGGTCTTCGTTTTAACCATTTATGTTTTTTTTAATTATTATTCATTTTTTGATAGTTTATAGTACTACTAGCACCATCTTACCATTTTACCAAAAAGATTAAATATGTGTTTAATATCAAGAACTGTAAAAAACTGTAAAATATATTTTAAAATAGCAGTGAGGTAGAGTTCTTTGCATATAGATAATGATATAGAAGTTTGTTTTATTTTTGTGTGTGGTCATCTTGGGGCAGTAGTAAAAGATTTTATTAAAATTTATTTTAATAAATGTGTTTTTTTTTTTTTAAATTTTATATCTAAATATTATTGTATACTGATTATCTTGTTGTGTAATTTTTATTTTTAATTAATTATTAATGAGATTGCAATAATGCATACTTAAATTCTTTGTGTCTGCCTTTGTGTTTATTGCCTTTTTGTTTTTTTGAATAAAAACCATTTCTAAGAATTCTCTTTTTTGTGTATTTGTTTCTGTTTTCAAAATTTTTGTATTTTCAAAATCAAAAGTATGTTTTTTTTCGGTGGAGTGGTTTGTTAGAGCAGTTTTGTTGCGTTTGTCGTATTTATGACTATTTAGTCTGTTTTTTAAATATTATTTTATTATCCCTGACTATGCCGTAGAAATTCTTAGTTTAGGTCCTAACTACGCCATTCCAATTGAAAACCCTAGCGAATTTCCCACTATTGACCTAATTACAAATATAGAATCAACAATAAATACCTTACCGTGCAGCACCAAAGACGACCTTAGAGCAAAATGTTGCAACGTTATAACTAACTACAAAAAAAATATTAATAAAAACAAAAGTTCAAAAAATCATCAAAAAAATTTCAATGCTAAAGTCAAAAAAACAAAGTTATTTATAAAAAATCATCCAGACCTTAAAATCCTAAAACCAGATAAATCTAATAAAACAGTAATTATGCAATCGACCGACTACGATAGAAAAATGAACGATCTTCTTCAAGATAACACCATTTATAAAAAAATACCTAACGACCCCACAAATATTTATCAAAAAGCTAACAATGAAATAATAACTCGATGGGAAAACAAAACATATATCTCTCCTGATACGGCAAAAAAACTTAAAATACATAATGCCCATCCACCGAGAATCTACGGACTCCCAAAGCTCCACAAACAAGGAATACCACTAAGACCCATCGTTTCATGCATCCAATCCCCGTACGAGAATTTATCTAAATATCTAAAAAATATTTTAAACAACGTAGTAAATCAAAACAAATATTACATTAAAGATTCTTGGCATTTTAAAGAAAAGATAAAATCTATTATTTTACCTAAAAATTATCTACTTATATCACTTGATGTCGTATCACTATATACAAATATCCCCACAAAGTTAGCAAAAGACATAATTAAAAAAAAATGGAATAAAATTAAACCATACACTGACATTCCAATCAATGAATTTCTTGAAGCCATTGAAACTACACTCAACTCTACCTATTTTCTTTATAACCAACAATTCTATAAACAAATTGACGGATGTGCAATGGGTTCTTCTATTTCAAGCGTAATTGCCCAGCTTGTACTAGAAGATCTAGAAGAAACAGTTATTTCAAAACTAAATTTTACTCTACCCTTCTTTTTTCGCTACGTGGACGATTGTATAACAGCTGTACCTCAAGATAAAATAGATTATGTTTTAAACTGTTTTAACGGCTATCACAAAAAATTACAATTTACAAGTGAAACCGAAAACCATAAAAAAATTAATTTTTTTAGACCTAACACTACATAACAAGAACACCTCAATTGAAACGGAATGGTACACAAAAGACACCTGGTCTTCGAGGTATCTAAACTTTAATTCTCAACACCCATTCTCTCAAAAAAAATCGGTTGTAATTGGCCTTGCAGATAGAGCGATATATTTAAGTGACCCACCATATCGAAAAAAAGCAATAACTAAAGCAAAAAAAGCACTTAAACTTAATAACTACCCTGATAATTTAATTAACTCAATTTTTAAAAAAAGAATTCACAAATTTTATAATTCAAATAAATTCCAAAAACGACAGGAAAAAGACATTAATAAAAAAAAAAAATCTATCCTTACCGTACATTCCTAAACTCTCTGAAAGTATTCAAAACATTTTTAAAAATGAAATTATTACAGTTTGCCATAGGGGCCACAATTTACTTAAAAAATTATCTTCAAATCTCAAGAGCAAAATTGAAAAAAACAAAAAAAGCCATATTATATATGAAATTCCTTGCAAGGACTGTGATAACGTTTACATAGGACAAACAAGCCAATATTTAAAAAACAGACTAAATAGTCATAAATACGACAAACGCAACAAAACTGCTCTAACAAACCACTCCACCGAAAAAAAACATACTTTTGATTTTGAAAATACAAAAATTTTGAAAACAGAAACAAATACACAAAAAAGAGAATTCTTAGAAATGGTTTTTATTCAAAAAAACAAAAAGGCAATAAACACAAAGGCAGACACAAAGAATTTAAGTATGCATTATTGCAATCTCATTAATAATTAATTAAAAAAAAAATACACAACAAGATAATCAGTATACAATAATATTTAGATATAAAATTAAAAAAAAAAAAACACATTTATTAAAATAAATTTTAATAAAATCTTTTACTACTGCCCCAAGATGACCACACACAAAAATAAAACAAACTTCTATATCATTATCTATATGCAAAGAACTCTACCTCACTGCTATTTTAAAATATATTTTACAGTTTTTTACAGTTCTTGATATTAAACACATATTTAATCTTTTTGGTAAAATGGTAAGATGGTGCTAGTAGTACTATAAACTATCAAAAAATGAATAATAATTAAAAAAAACATAAATGGTTAAAACGAAGACCGTTTATTGTGAATATAACTGTTTTAAATGTTAAGTGTTTGTTTGTCTTTTCAAGTATTAAATGTGCATTTCACAACAACAAAAATGAGTGTTTTTCGTAAGAAGCCCCTTAGTTTTAAGGTAAAATTATATGTTAATATATTGTATAGGTAAAATTTCAATCAAAAAAAATTTTGTATTGCAGATTGATTTGTTCTTATAAAAAAAATACATATTATATACCTGATGAAGGCCCTTCCAGGCCGAAACGTCGTAATTGACATAAATTGAACGAAAATTGCTTAGTAAGCAACTGTTTTTATATATTGCCTGACCTTATCCCCAAGAAAATCCAGAAAATTTTGGAAAACCATAAACTATATATATATATATATATATATATATATATATATATATATATATATATATATATATATATATATATATATATATATATATATATATATATAATATATATATATATATATATATATATATATATATATATATATATATATATATATTTATTATTTTTCTTAGGTACAAAAATATTTATTGTTAGGATAACATACAAATTAAAATCGGTAAAATATTAAAATAGGTATGCTTATTACTTATGTCCCTTAACATTTTTTCGTAAAAAGAACGAAAAAACCTTAAATTAAATATAAAAGTTTACATTTATATCAATATTTTCTAAGTACAAAAAAATATTTTTTTAGGTAACTTACAAATTAGAATGGGTAAATTATTAAGCTAGTTTGGGTAAATATTTTTGATTTATAATATTTTTTTATCAAATAAACGAAAAAGCTTTAGATTTGACATCAAAACCTTATTATTTTCTAAATTTTGCAAAAGTCCAAAATTATTTTAAAGTATTTTTTTGGAGTCGGCTGATAAATAAAATAGTTAAGCTGAATATTTCTGCCTTTTAAGATTTTGTTGTAAAATAAGCATACAAATTAGATTAATTATTTAAAGAGTTAGGCTATTTAGTTTTGCAACATAAAAATTGTGTGTGAAATTAATGGAAAATGTCTCAAGAAAAAAAATATTGCAAGGTGATGGTCTTAGAGCCATCTTATTTTTTTAATTAAATGCGCACACTCCCTAACTTATCAAATTTTCTGACCTTGAATTTACCCCACTTTTTATTGCTTAACCTCTTGTTACCCCTTCCACACAACCACAATTTATCCTTCAAGCTATGTACATATGATTTCTTGGGAGGGGATTTAGGGTATTTAGGGTGATCCTGTCAAAGAATATAAACCTCAATAAGAAGCGACATAAAGTTCCCAATAGCATTGGTTATATGGGAAACAAATTTCTGACGTCACGTGTAGACGGAATGACATTTAAACAGCTTGGGGGTACGCTGAGAGAAATATCAACGGTAAAAATTCAGTTTTACACGGGAAAAAAATTTATATGTAAAAATCGTCCCTTTCAAGGAGTTTTTTTGCAGTCTTTTTAGGGTTGGTTATTCTCAAAAAAGATTAGATTTTTTTTGAGAAAAATTGGTTTTGGGCGAAGCGATGTTTACAGGGGATTAAATATTGCAATTTTTCTTAAAAAAATTAATATTATGTAATGTTTGTGTGAACAAATGCAAAATATTTATAAGAAATCATTAATTCAAAATTGTAATAAGTAAGTGTTAATATATGGTTTTTGAGGTCTTCGAGTACCTATGCAGAATTAAATTTTGTAATCCATTTTAAGTCTAATTAATTTGACTGTATAACATTTTGGAAAAAAAACGAATAGTATTCAGTTTTTTGCTTCCGCTAATTACTCTTGATGTACATCTCCCATTTCAAAGAAGAAGAGAAAAAAGTTTTAAGGTATGTGATTCTATGGGTGTCTGGGCCAAAAATTCAGTGGAGGGATGTTTTGTTTTTTGTAAAATGGTACCTATAAACTTTAATACTTACCTTTACTATAAATGTATATCTTTATATTTTTACTGTAAAAAAAAACACTACAATGTACTTGAATTTTTTTATTACATAAACATATAATTTAGCATTTAATAAATTGGTAACAACAACAAAATTTCTTAGTAAGAATATATTAATAAACAATGTACAGCATGCATTAATAAAAAGAGGGTTCCCCATTAAATTAATTAAATTTGAAAGTGGGGTTTATGATTTGGAAAAAAATCTCAGGGATATTTTGGAAAGAATAGAGTGGAAGAACTTGATAATAAAGGTGGTTTGAAACATCACTAAAATAAATAATTTTAGTTTTATAAAGGCTAAATGCCAAAGGCTAGAGCTTAAATGTTCAAAGTGAGATGAAAAATAGTGACTTAAAAAAAAAGTAGGCAAACAGTTTATTGAAATGACAAAATCTGAAAGTTACATCGACTTGTTACCGTGACTATAAATTGATTATATGTGCGATATAATTTTTAGTTTTCTTATCTTTTGACTGGTACTTTAGATCACGATTGGTATATTTCATCGTATAAAATATTTTAAGCCTAATAAATTATTTTATATTGTACATTTTTGGGAAATCATTGCATGGATGGGCACAGTCTATTCTTTCCATTTCATCTAAGAGTTTATGTGAAACTTCCTGGTTTAATACAAATGTCTTCAAACTTAGTTTTAAAAGCATGTTGCAAATCATAAACATATTTAATAAACAAATCAGGAGGGTGCTGCAACGCTTCATGCATGTTTTTTGTAGTGTCGTAAGCTTTATAATACAATGTGTATCAGCCAAATGGAATAAATTCAATAATAAATAAACGGGGCGTGTTCGAAAAAACACTCGGACACGTGTATCGGTATTTTGGTGCGCATTTTTTCAGTTAATACTTTTATACAGGGTGTGTCATATAATAGTGGCCAACACTAACTTTCCTAATTTAAATGCAACGCCCTGTATATTAGTCAATTTTTGGATTCTTCAGAATATTCTAGATATATTTCATGTACAATGTCCTATACCGATTTTTAACTATTTTGGAAATATTAGGTGCTTTTAGATGTATTGTGCTTGCATGCTTGCCACTTTCTTGAAAGTTACTTTTTGTGCATATACCTACTAGAGGCAGCCTTGGGAACAAGCGTGCGAGAGAGAAGCAAGAATAGGTGTATAACCTCTTCCCTCTCTCTCTCTCTCTCTCTCTTAATTTGTCGGCGGTGTATACACCCCTTCCGCCAATTAATCAGCACAAGGCGCGAGAGAAATGTTATACAGCTATTCTTCTTACTCTCTCGCACGCTTGTCCGCACAGCCGAGCGGCACGGCTGCCTCTAGTAGGTATATGCACAAAAAGTAACCCTCACGAAAGTGGCAAAGATGCAAAGGTAATAGATGCAATAAACCTAAAAACGCTTAATATTTACGAAACAGTTGAAGATAGGTATAGAAGATTGTACATAATATATGTCTAGAATGCTTTGAAAAAACCAAAAATGGAATAATATACAGGGTGTTGCATTTAAATTAAGAAAGTTGATACTGGCCACCGTCACATGACACACCCTGTATAAAGAGTTTTAGTTGAAAAAAATGCGCAATTAAAAATACCAATCGACATGTCCAAGCATTTTTTCGAATAAGCCCCCATTTATTTAATATTGAATTTATTCCATTTGGCTGATCCACACTGTATATTAACAAATAATTAACATCTAAAGATTCGCATTGTGATCTATAATTTTTACAGGTATCACAATTATTATGCACATTTTTTTTTAAGATATCCACAAAACTGAACGAAACGAATGAAACAGCCACAGCCCTACTTCACTTTAACAAGCCGTGAACAAGGAAATCTGGCAACTATGCCTTCAGATATAGCGACACACGTTTGCTGTTGTTTAGTCATATGATTTACGTTGAATGACCTGTTGCTCTGTTGTGTTATTGTGAATAAATCAACTTTTTTGAAAGAAAATATTGTTAAGATAAAGACTAAACCTGTAAAAGGTCTTACTGTGTGAAATTTGTGAGTGACCGGGACAGTTTTTTTCCGCAGACATTGCGTAAAAACAAGAATATCTGCGGGTGAAAAGTGCCGGTGTTATAAAGTACTTAAAGTAAATGGCGGCAAATGAACTTGACATTTTGTGGTGGAGGTTTTTAAAAAATAATTAAAATTGAAAGTGTGTTTTAATGATTCGTGTTTGGCTTTAATTTTGAAGGTATTTTTTTAGTTATTTTTTAAAAACAGTAACAAATATTAGCATTGGAAATTACCGTAAGTACGTAGGTATACATTTTGGAATTTTGTCGTTCGTTTTGATTTTTATTATTGCGTTGCATAGGTACTTGGTGCCTGCTTATTAGATACTATTTAGTTACTGTTATTATTATTATTTTCCTGTAATCTCGGTATTTTCTCAATTTAATTAATTTACCATGCCAAGTCCTTGTTGTGTGCCTGGGGGGCAAACCCAAATTATAAAATTTTCTTGATGCGGGAGAACCAGCTGTATCTGTTTTCACCTTTCCAAAGGACGAAAACCTTAAAGCCCATTGGCTTAGGAATATTCCTAGACGGTCATGGTCACCCCAAAATATTCTGTGGTTTGTTTTAAGCATTTTGTAGAAAGTGACATTATTAGAGAGGATGATTATCGTTTGCCAGATGGGTCAATGCAAAAGGTACCTACCAAAACTAGACTAAAGTTAAATGCAGTGCCTAGTTTTTTTTCCAAATTTACACATTATTTCCCAAAACAGTCCCTGTTTCGAAAAGTCCTTGGGTTTGGGCATAAACTTGAAAACAATAATGGTCGCCTTACAAACGACACCTTTCTGCACTTTGCCATAGTACCTTGTTTTACTAGAAATAATTGACTATTCATTTTCAAAATTTGATTTTCGTATATTTTCCCAAAGGTAAATTTACTACTGAAAATTAGAAAAAAGATTTGTAAATACAGACTTCTCGGAGGTTGTAATTACAATGTTAGCTTTGATGATATTTTAAATCCCGAGAAAAAATTAGACTCAAACATATATTTAGAAGCGCTGCTGATGGTAATTTCTCTTTAGCTGAGAAAAAAAACAGGAGACAGCTGTATCCAGGAAATGATTTTAATTGGGACAATCCCCAAAATAATTACACTGAAAAATTTTTGTTTTTCCCTGAAACTGAATACCTAAATGAATATGAAATTGACAAATCGGTACAAATTTATATAGCCGTTATGCTGCCCACAAAATTAAAAATATAATAATTGTAACATCTGTGTTTTTTTCTTGTTGAGTAAGGGAAACCTAATTGACGACGAATACTTTGATTGTCTACAACGTGGCGGTTTAAAGGTTCCTACAGAAATTGTTAAAGACGTTCTGTTCCATATGTGCGCGATTTTTGAGAAAATTATTAATGACCTGATACTGAGAGTGACTTCCTAAAATGGAAAATCAAAAAGCTATCCTGTGTGATCTAACTAATTTAAGCACTAGACAACATGAAGGCTTTAATGATTTATGCCGCAATGTATTTGGGTAACGAGAACAAAAATATGTTCATTATGATGTGCTCTATATTTTCAAACATTCTTTTAAATAATTATGTTAAAAAAAAAAAAATAACAAAAATGCCACAGAAAAATCGGAAAAGGCTGAGTCAAAAAACAAAAAAAGGAAACTAGACACATTTTAAAAAAATAAAAAAACTAAAACTAAGTACAATTACTAACTAAATGTTAAATTACACTTGTTTCCTTTTACAACAGCATCATGTTCTTATGCCTTGACCTATCACATAAATTAATTTGTTTTAGAGTTTAAATATTATATAAATATATTTTTTTTTTCAATTATTATACGATTTAATTATTTTAATGGAAATATCAATACTATTTACGCGATCTTTTTTAATTGAGCCTTAAATGAATTTAAAAATACGCGCCTCGATACCCGGATTAGCTCATCGCGCTCGAGGGAAACCGATCTGAATCTCTTGCCGGTTGCGGGTTCCCGGGGTTTTTCACGGCTTGTAGTGAAGTAGGGCTGTGCGTTGTGCCCACGTTTTATTTACTAGCTTTAGTCTTAAAAGAATAGTATATTGTGCAACAAGTTTTGAAAAAGACTCTTGCACACGAGTATGAGGTTTGTGCACGAGCCGTAGGCGAGTGCTACAAGTCATACGAGTGGTGTGCAAAGAGTCAGTTTCCAACGTGTTGCACACGATACTTTTTCTACGACTGCAGAAAATAATGATTAATATGCGATTTTTATTATTTTTTATCTTTTAACTTTTGACAGGACTGTGTGAAAATTTTTTTATACGTCGTGTGAAAAGTTTTCACACGCTTATGTCAAAAGTAAATGACAGAATAAATCATATTGAAAGACAGAACCGTGTGCAAAAACATATTTTCCTTGCACACATTGTGCGCAAAATACAATTTTCAAAGCTTGTTTAGCGTGTGCAAAACCCCATTTTCTAAAGCAGTCGTATAAAAAAAGTATTTCCTACTTAACAATCTGGGGTGTTTGTCATTATCCGGAATGACTGGAAAGTTAACAGAGTACAGTTTCTTGCTAAAATGCAGTTTTATGTACTAAAGATATCGTTCAAATTTAATTTTAGTACCGATAAAAAAATACATACTTGCGAGCCACTTTTTTGATGTGGATACACGATATTGTGCTTGTGTAGGTTTATTTTTGTTTATGATTATGATTTTAAAATAAGTACCACCTGTGGTATAAAGTTAACATTTTATAAAAGCAGAGAAGTAAGACGAGAAAAAGAGTGGTCTCTAAAGCCAGAGAAGAGCATTTGCCCTGAGATTAGACCATTTTTTCTTAGGCCTATGAGACAGGGCGAGAGGATGGATTCTTACGTCTCTTTTTGTCTCACGCAAGCCTACTAGACAATTATTATAACCAGTTGTCTCCCAAACCTATTTACGTGCAGAAGTCACAAATAAGAATAGACGTAAAAGTAAAAAAATTTAGCAAACGTCTAAGTTTGTTTGGTAGGATTTTTACAGTTTAAGAGCACTTTTAAATCTTTTAGGTTCACCCAGCTTTTTCGTTTATGACAAAATGACATATTTCGGTTATTTACTGCAACAACATTCATGCATTAGGGACGTTTCACAATTTCCGTTTTAAATACTTAAACTCCGAGAAATTAAGTCTGACCTCAGGGTTAAATACTCCATAAAACTTCACTAACTCTGCACTGGCCAAGGATATTCCCAGAAATGCTGTTTTGTTTCTCTTAATTGTCTTGATGTAGTTTGTCTTAACTCGGCCGAACATTACTGTATTTTTATCTCATTATATTTTATTAGCAACAATACACATTGCTCTTGAGATGCTGCAGATGTTGAGAATACAAGATCTTTGGGGATTAAAAATTATTTTAATAATCCAAATGTTGTTTGCTTGTTTCTTAATATGGTTTTCATAATGAGTTTTAAAATAATATTAAACATGCATAATTGTAATTTAAATTCCCAAACTGGTACTCTCATTACAATTTGTAAAATATAATAATATTTATATTATCCGCAATATATTTAGAATATTATTTGTTGTAATTAGTATTCTTAAAAATGACAACAAACCCCAAAATTCGCTGATAGAAAAACCCTTTAAAACCGGGGTTTTTTAATTTAAAGTTTTTTTAATGGGCCACATTTTGTGATATGTTGGTGGATAAAGACGAAACGTTAAACTGCAAAGTTATGGCACTAACCCCCTTTTTTGCGAAATAAGTAATAATAATTTTTAAATATTACCAAAATAAAAAAAAAGAACATCCAAAATATGCAACATTAATACAATTTAATTTGGGTTTATGTTTAAATATTTGGGTACAAGATAATATAAGCCCAAAAAAACCCACAACCAAAAAACGTTTTAGAACACAGACGGTTTTGTTTTTTAAAATGGGTCAACTTTACTTTTGCCTATTAACCGGGGCCCCAAGGGGTTAGTCCCCCAAACCCAATATTTTTCTTTATATTAAGATTTTTTTTTTTTAATTAATCCAGCATGTTTTGTTTAAAGAAACCCCCTTATTTTATTATTTTTTTTATTTTCCCTTTTTTTTCAAAAAAGGGGCAAAATGACTTCTTTTCTTTTTTTTTGGCATTTCAACTCTGATATTTTTTACCACCCTTGCCACTCAAAAAACCCCTCTTTGATAAATCGGGTGCACAGTTTTCCATCTTTTTTTTGGGGGGACCCATTGAATTCGCCATCTGGGTTTTTAAGGTTGTTTTTATAACGGGTTTTCTGATTTTACTACATACCGCTCATCTTATTCGGTTATTTTATGTGCCGGGCTATGTTTTACTGCCCTTTTTTGCCAATTCAAATTTTTTTCCCCTTTTTTTCACTCCCGTTTTTTACCCCTTTTTTTGGGGCCAAATATTTTTAAGAATTTTCTTTCAAACACAAGTGCTTATTTTTTTCCCCCGATTGAGGGTCCCGGTTTCGCTGCCATAAGTTTACCGGGGGAATTATTGACCTGTAAAAGTTAGTTTGGGTTGTTTTTTTAAAAATTTAGATTTCAATAATGTTGTGAGAGAGTAAACGCCCCCTTTCCCGCCATTATCCGTGCTGGACACTTTTTCCACTCGATTTTCATTCTTTATTACCGCTCCTAGGTACTTAAACTTTAAATTTTTAAAGTCGAACCTAATTCTTTTTTTACCAGGCCCAATTCCTGCCCCCCCAGCTGTGAAAAAACCCCTTTTTTATGTCTATTTTGAATGAGCCCCTGTGTCTAGTCATCAGCAAAGGCCAAAGCAGTTTTAAACCTTGATAAGCAAACCTTCTTTAGCTCCGACGCTATTTTGCTAACTGCATATTCCAGGGAAAATTAAATAACAAGGTAATAGGGGTCTCTTTTTTAGTCCTGATGTTAACTAAATGGCGTTGATGTTTT
>JAHBCN010013903.1:0-22500 GCA_019359885.1 Listronotus oregonensis
AGGATACTATTTAAGAATATTTAAAATTATTGTGAAATATTAGATTTTATATCTCTGATAAAATTGGAAAGAATAGATGCGCCCCCTTACGCCTTCATTTAAATGGTCAATTTTTGGGGAGTTTTGTATTTTAAAATTTTTTAAATAAAAAAAAACACGATTTTAAAATAAATTTCAAACATTGTATTATAGTTTTTGTTTTTCCCTTTTTTAAAAAAGGGGGGCAAGATAGTGTAAATGATTTTATCTTACCCTAAGATTCGGTTGAAATTTAAAAAAAGAAAAAAAATTATAACTGTTTTTTTGGATATACTTTTCACTAAAACAAACATTCATGAGACGAATAAAGTGGTTTAATGTTTATAACCTTTGGTACCTGAGTATCCATTGTAAAGTACCCAATTTTAATGTTTTACAGTATATCGAGCTTAAAAAGTTGATAATGCAGATTGAAACCAAAAATCTAATTTATTTTTAAACAAATGGTATTTCTGAAAGTTGCCCCCTTTCTCCGATTTTGATCAAATTTGGATAGGGGTTTGGGCCTGTTACAAACAAAAAATATCTTTTCGGAAACGTTTTTTTCCAGATCTTCATCATCAAAGTTGAAAATTAAACTAACCTCATTTTTAATATATTCCCCCTTTTTTTTGTACACCTTGATTTTAACTAAGTGGCCCCGATATTTTAAAAAAATTTTAAAAATTGTTTTTTTATTTATTTTACATCTTTTTTCATTAAATTGCGAACTTTTAAGTTAAAAGGCAGCACCATATTTGCTTAAAAAATAAAAGTGTAAAAAGGTTTAAAAATAAAAAAAAGGTGCCAATTTGTGAAAAAATCAATTTTTTTGGGAAAAAAAAGGAGGAATAGTAAATAAGGTTAGTTTGATTTTCAATTTTATAAAATTTCAAAAAAAACTTCCCGGAAAGATTTTTAATGCGCCCCCCTACTTCCTTTTATTCAATTAGAGGGACCCATATTTAAAATTTGCCTGGTCTGCCCAGTAATCAAAAAATTTGGGTCCTTTAAAAAGAGTGTACTAAATTATTAAATGAAATAAAAGTACCTAAATTTAAATTATTTTTTTTAATAATCCACAAAAATACACAACATTGTGGAAATCATCTAAAAAATAGTTAAGATTTACTTTTTTCAAATATTTCCTATGAAATTTTCATTTTTTTTATTCATAATTTATATATATTTATTCGGTTACCTAACGTTACGTCTTATAAGAAGCACCTAATTTAAATATAAAAAAACTTACCTAAAGTTAAAAGCCGGTATGTTACCCTTGATTTGCAAAACAACCTTATCATTTTTTTACGATTTTAATAACAAACAATAAAACCAAAATTAAGTCAAATTTTAAACACTAATCACAAAATAAGGTTTTATCAATCCAAAAAACGGATCCTTAAAAAATTATAATGTGTTGGCTTCCAGATTTATGGTTTTAAAGGCAACACTTTAAAATTATTTGTGGAATTTTTTTGGCGCAGAATCGGGGGGAACTCTGACGTTATTTTCATACTGGTCTGGACATTTTTATCAATGGGCCAAGCTTTGGGGCTTCCATCCCCTTTAAAACTTCCTTGCATTAGCAAATTTTATGCATTATTACCCAAACAAAAACGTGATGAAAAATTTTAGTTCAATCGATTGAGGACAACTGCTTTAAAATTAGCAAATAAAAGCTAGTAAATTTAAATAATAATTTAAATTTAAAACTATTTTAAAGGGTTTATTCCCCCACTTCGGGGGCTCGCCCCGCCTAACACTTAAAAAGATTATTTCTAATTAAAAAAAAATAGGCATCTTTTGGGATTTTTTTTTTTATTATTTATCTGCCTATAAAATTTTTTAAAAAAAAAAACTCTTAAAATATTCGACGAAATATTTAAAAGCCAAATTAAAATTTATTTTTTATTCAGTCCTTTGGGCCCCCAAAAGAATATCAAGTTTTAATATTTGAAAAATTAAAGAAAAAGGCAACAAACAATTTGGGCTAAGGGGAAAACATATTTGAGTTTATTTGTAAGTATTTTTTCGCGTTAATAAGCCGACGTTTACGTTTCTCTCTTATTTTCATCAAATATTATTTTATAAAAGATAACTGTAATATATTTATTTTAATTTAAAAATATAAATTTAATTTTGAATAAATAAAAATAATTTATATCTGGTTTACGCATGATCATAAATCGTTCAGGCGGGGTCCGTAAAAATTAGGTTTGGACAATTGAGTAAAAAAACAAATCCAAACAATCTAGACATTCAAAGGTACTAAATTTTATTGTGAAAGTGAGTAAAAATTTTTCAAAACATTATTAAAAATAACATTTAAAATTCCCCCTCGTTTTTTTGACTCGAGGGCAAAATTCAAAAAAAGCGATTTTTCAAACATAAGTTTTTCGTAAAATTACCCCTTTAAACCCAAAAATTTTAGATCATAAAATTATCTATAAAAAAGGGATCTATAATTTTTTTTTTTAAATTAAAAAACGTTCCTGAGATATAACGACTAAAAATTTAAGCGTCATTGAAGTAATACGTCACGTATATACACGCTGTAGCTGTGATATAAGTAAAAATATTTTTCTATGGTGATTGTAACTTTCATTTAAAATATAAAATATACATAAGTATAACAGGAAATATTCATCAAAAAATTTATTGATACGTAATAACTGACTGTTAACATCTGCATTTTACAGGAAGGGAAAAAAACAGTCTTTAAAATGTTTGAAAAACAAGATTTAGTTCAAAGTGCTAAAGTTAAAAAAAAGTAATTCAACTCCACGGGGGGTTATCATAAACGGGTTCGTTTTTTTTTTTTGTATGTGGGCCCCAAAAAAACTACCTTTTAGATAAGTATTGATATGCATGTTTTTTTAAAAAACACTCAAATAAAAAACAAATTTTCCTTGTTTTCCCCCAACCTTAGTTGCTGCTTATCAACATCTTTTTCGGGTATATTCCCAAAGTTAAAGTGTGGTTTGGGTTTTATCAGCTCCCCCAAAAGATTGGAGTGGGAAGTTGGTCGATAATACATTAAAACCAATTCAGACTTTACCCCCACCTGCGCCGGAAAAACTGTTTAAAACTTTTTTTTGCAACTTTTAAAAAGGTGGGTGCTAAAATGTAGTTTCAAAAAGTTGAACTGTTTTGTGTTTTCTGGCATTGAAAAAAATTTTTCCAAGGGCCCGGTCGTGTTCTGGGTTGAATTCCAAAATAAGGATTCTTTGGTACGGGAAAGGAACGGACATGCGATACATCTCTATTGACGAAAAATTCCTTACACCCAGGATAAAAAAAAAAAGGAGATAAAAAAGAAGATGAAAGAAAAAAATCAAGAAGAAGAAAACAAAAAAAGTAATTGAAGATTATGAATCAAAAATACATTTTTCTACTGTTTTTTTTAAAATCCATCGCTTTTATCAACTCCAACCCTTGCCCCAATATCTGTTATTATTCAATAGTTTTTAATTAAACATGTCACAACAGGCCTGTTGAATAGGGCTACTGGGGAAAACAACGGGTAAAAAAACGTGCTAAGTACACTCCCCCAGAGGAGAAACGTGTGCCCAAAAATGTCGCTTACAACTTTTTGAATTTTTATATCTCAGGAACGGTAACTTTTTTAAAAAAAAAGATTTACCTTTTTTTTAGGTAAATTTTTTAATCCCATAATTTTTGTAAGGAGTAACTTTCGATAAAACTTTTTCTGTTTTTAAAAAAAATACAAGAAACAAATTAAAAAAAAAAAATTTTTAAATTTCTTCTACTTTTTTGATATTTTTCTCAACAAGCTTTAATATAGGGGTTCTAGAAATAATTTTTTTTCAGATTATTTTACTTTTTAAAAAAAAAAAATTTTTTTATTTCAAAAAAAATTAATTTAAAATTTTAAGACATAGTAGAATAATAATTTTTTATTTCAACAAGGGGAAAGGGGTTAAATTAAATTTACCCTTTTAAAAATTTAAAAAATTTTTTTTTGGCATCCCCAACCCCTCCCTTTTTTGGGGGATTTTTTACAAATGTATAGAGGGCATTTTTTATAAAAAAGCAAAAAACAAGTAATAAAAATTTTAATTTTTTTTAACAGTTTTTAAAATTTAAAATTTTTGGGATTTAAGAAATAAAATAAAATAATTTAAAAGGGTAAAAATGTTTTAAAAATTTTTGGATAATTTAAGGGAAACTAATAAACCTTTTTGCAAAATTTAAAATTTTTTTTTTTTTGGGTTCCCATAATGTTTTTGTTTTTTTTAAAAATAAAACACAGTTTAGTTTTTTTTTTTTAGGGGAAAAATTTTTAAAAAAAAGGGGGGATTTTTTTTAAAAAATATTTTCAATTTTTTTTGGTTACTTTCAAAATTTGGAAAAATTTAAAAAAAAAAATTCTTTCATTTTTTTTGGGAAAAGCCTTTATTCCCCAATACCCGTAAAGCTTTTAAAATGCTTATTTTCCCTTTTTGGGCTTTAGATAAACCAAAAAACCGGGGGGGGAAACGGGGCTTTTCCCCGGGCCCAAATATGTTTTCCCCCTTTAATTTTGAGTTTTTTTGGAAAAATTCTCTAAACGTTTCAAAAAAATCTTCTTGCGGTGTGGGGCTGTGGCCCCCCCCTCTTTAAACTAAGGTCATCAAATTTAGAAATTTTTAAAAACCCGCACAGATAATTTGGAAAACCCCAACCCCTTTTTATTTTTTTTCCAAAACTTGGGGTTTCGCCTTTGAAAAACCCAAAAAAACGACTTCCCCAGATTTTTTACGGGCCTGGGACGGCCCGGGAAATTTTTTTTTTACACCCCCAAAATTTTTAAACCCCTTTTTAAAACCCGATTGCCCCCAAAACCCGATCCCGGGGGCCCCCACACGACGAAAATTTAAAGGTTCCAAAAAAAATGCCCCACGAAATTTTTGGTTTTTTTAAAAAAGCTCTGAAAAGTGCGCGGTGTTCTTCCCTTATCTTTTTATTGTTACTAAAAAATCCGGCCCCTTTTTCGACCACAAATTTCAAGTCGGCCCGGGGGATATGGGGGCTGCTTTGGGGCCTGCAAAAAAACAAAACATTATGGGGGCACCCCGTATTTTCCAAAAACCCTTTTTTTAAATTCTCGAAAAAATTTTTTTTAAAAAAAAAATAAAGGAAAAATTTAAAAAAATTTTCCCAAAAATTTTAAACGATTTTGGGTAAAGCCCTTTGGGGCCCCGGTGATGGTTGATTCCCCAAAAAGGGGGGTTTAAAAATTTAAAGAACATATTTTTTCCTTTTTGAAGGAAAAGTTAAAAACCCCAAATATCTGAAACCAGTTGTGTAAAAAAAAACAAAGTGTAAAAAAATAAAAAATTTAAATTAAAAAATATAATAGTTCCTTTAACCTCAAATAAAAAATTTTTAAAGGAAAAAATCCAAAGAAGAAAAATTAAAAGACCCTTTTGCCCCCAAAAAACAAAAATTTTTTTTTTTTCTTAATTCTTTTCCTTTTTACCATGACAAGTGGAATCAGTTCTATTAACATCTAAATTATTATCATCCAAACCTTTCCCCCTGGTTTGCCCAACTATTGGGGAAAAATAATATCTCCCAAACCCCCAAATTTTGATTTTTGGTATCTTTCTTCCAAAATTTTTTTTACACTTACCTACATTAAAAAGTAATATTTTTCATGTCTCATAAAAAAAAAATTCAATTCTAAAAATCAAATCACTCTGTCGGGGGAAATTTTAATAAAATAAACATTTATAAAAAGCTTTCAAACTTTAATGTTTAAAAACATTATTTATTCCATTCTGTAGTCTTTTTTTTTTTAAAATAATACTCCCTTGCTGAAAAATCTTATAATTAAGTATATTAGAAAAAAAATTTTTTTTGCTGTTTTCCTACAAAACAAAAATTTTGGGTTTTTGCTCTTCTCCATAGTTGGGCAGAGTTCCTTTTTTCCTCCCGGGGAACCCTATGACACTTCAACCATCTCGTAATTTAAACAAAATTTGGGAGCTTCTACGGTAGGATGCACTAAAAAAGGGCACAATTAATTAATTTTTTAATTGCACTCCTTTTGAGGTAAAAAGCTTTTCCCCCTTTAAAACAAAAGTCCCGGGCTTTTATATTCCCCCTTTTTTAAAAGGGCCCGGACGCCTTCCCGCTGAGCATCCCCTTTAAAAAGGCCTATGGGCTCAACTCCCCCAAAAAAAGGTTTAATGCCTTTTTTTCACTACCCCAGCCCAGAAAGGGAGTTTAAAAAAAAAAAACCCAAATTTGGGGTTGCAGTAAATTACAAAAATGAGAGCGGTCTTGAAATATCTGAGGGGGGCAAAAATTTAAAGGTTTTAAGAAAAAAGGCATTCCTATTTTTTCCCAAATTTTTATATATTTTTTTTACCTTTTTTTTTAAAAAAACTTTTTTTTTAATTTTATATAAACCACATTTACTATTTTACGATAAACCAGTTAGGGATTTTAAAAAAAACCAAAAAGTTTTATGGCATTTTTTAAAACCCTATGTTTTATTAAAAAAATAATCTAATGGAAAAAAAAATTCTAAATTTAAAAAAACTTTTTTTTATAAAAAGAAATTATCTAAAAATAAAAAAAAATTTGGGAAAAATTGATGAAAAAAAAATTAATTGAAAAATTTAAGTTTCGTTTTTTTAAAAAATACATTTATTAAAATCAAAAATAAAATTGGGACCTTTTTTAAAAAATTTTAATCCTTGGGAAAGGGGAATTTTTCTCAGTGAGTATCTTTTTCTATATTTTTATTTCTAATAAATTGGTGAAATTTAAAAACCAAATTTGGGTCGCTGCAGCTATGGATTCCCTGTTTTTATTTCCAAAAAAATCTCCTTTTTGGGCGTAATTAATTTGGGCCCAAAAGGGGTTTGAAGACTTTTTATAATTAAAATTTGGGAAGAAAAAAGGGAAATGTTTAATTTTGGAAAAAAAAAAAGACAACTTGAAAAATAGATGTTTTAAAATTTTAAAAAAAAACTTATTCTAAAAACAAAACTTGTTTATGGGCTATACGTTTTGGGGATATAAAATTTTTTATTGGTATACTAAAAAAATAATATGGAAAAGGGTTTTTTTGAAAATTTGAATATAACCATAAATAATTTTAACCCCCTAATACGTATAATTTACATGTACATTATTACAAAACAAGATTATTACGTTTTCTGGGGGCAATTTCACAGGCAACATTTTCCCAAATTTAAAAACAAAAGGGGGAATTAAAAATGCAAAATAATAAACTTTTTCCCTATACCAAATATTTTATAAACTTTTATCTCACAATCTGTTTAAATACAGTTAATCCTAAAAGAATAAATTTCTTCGAATTTAATTCTTCTTAGGATATTTACATTTTTTTTTTAAACATTAAAGCGTGGGAATTTTTTTTCCCCTTTAAGAAAATTTTAATTTTTTTAACAGATAATATTTTTTTTAGTTAATTTTTAAATTATAAAAAAATCCCCCAAATTTTTGTCTCCTGTTATCTGTAAAAATTTTACATTTTTCAAAAAGACGTTTAAAAAAAGCATTTTTAAAAAAATTTTTAAAAAAAAAATTTTTTTTTTGTTCCGATTTGATTTCTTCAAACTTTAAATCGTTCTATAAATGCGATATTTTTTTTACATTCTTAATCCTTTAACCCCAACCCCAAAAAAGAAAAATGTTTAATATTATTCTTCTTTGGAAATTTTTATACTTTTTTTTTGGGAAATTTCCCCTAACCGCTGTATAAGACAAGCCAAGGGGCCCGAAGGCCATCAGTTCCCCAAAAATTAATTTAAACTGGGGGGGGATTTGAGGGCCCCGGATAAATCGGGTTTCCAAACAAACTTACTTGGGCCCGGGTACCCCCGGCCACAGAAACCCCCCGGGTAAGAAGGGGAAAGGGAGTTCATTAAAACCTGCTCGGAATTTTAAACCCCGGACCCTGAGGGCCCAAAGGGGCTAAGTCCCCAAGGATAACTTTGGGTTTAAATAACAGGACATTGCAAACTCTCTGGAAAAAATAGGCTTTTGGGGGAAATCCCCCAGGGGTTTTTCCAGGAGGCTGAAGAAACGGGCGTACCTACATTTTGGTGCCCCCTGCAGCCCATGTAAAAGGGTTAAGTTTACTAAAGGGTTTGTAAAAAAATAAAAAAAACCCCAAAATATAAGGGTGGGTGTCAAAAATTTTGGGGGCTAGTTAAGAAGACGGGGGCCCCCAAAAAAGGGGTCTAAAAAAAGATAAAAAAATACAATAAATTTGATAAGGTTCCAATTGGGGGCCCTTTTGCCCCTCTCCCTCCAAATAATCTAATTTTTAAAAAAATCTAGGACATATTTGGTTGTATTATTTGTATTTTAAATTTACCTGATAAAATTTTTTTTAGCTAAACCCTTCCTTTAATTTTTTTCAAGGATATTTAAAAAAATTTCCCCAAAATTTTACAATAATTTTTTTTAAAGGGAAAAACATTTTGTTAATAAGAATTTGTATAAAAAAAAGTCTTATTTAACATATTATTTAATTTTTGTTTTGAATTTAGAAACATGAACTATATACTGTTTTTTTTAAAAAAAAAAAACCTAAATATCTTTTTATATGGACTTAAATCTATTAAACTATTTTTTTTTTAAAAAAAAAAAATTTTGTAAGTATTTTTAAACATTTTTTCAACAAACCAAAAGTTGGCAATTGCTAAAAATATCAAATCAAGAAAAAATTAAAAAATATTTTTAAAAAAAAATTTCAGTGATTTGGTTTCCCAAAAAAAGTATTGTATAAAATAAATAAAAAAATTATTATAAGGTAATTAAAAATTTTCCAAACAAGTAAAAATTTGAATGGAGGACATAACTGGTTTTTAAAAAGTCTAATTTTTATTCTAAGGAACTTTTTTTATTTTTTTTTTTTAAAAGGTTCTTTACGGGCTTTTTTTTTCCGTACTCGATTTCCTTGATTTAAAAAAAAAACTCACTCTGCAAATATAGTTTGGGATCATCCACCAATTTTTTATTTTCATACAACCATATAATTTAAAAAGTATCTTGAATTTTTTTGGGTATAGGTTTTGCGATTGATTAAAACGACAATTTTTTTAACGTTTCGCTAGGTTGCCAGATCCCCTATTTTAGGCGTGTTACCTCTTTTTAAATTTATCACAATACAATTTTCTTTTTTTTGTTTATTTTAATAAAGACCTATCAAATAATAGTTTTTGCAAAAAAAATAAAGCAACCGAAAAGTATTATTTAAAGTATAGTATTTTTAATTTTTTATTTTGTTTTCAGAATTTTTTTGATTTTTTTATTGTATCTTATATAATATGAAATGGTTTTCTTTTAATGTAATTTTTTCATTTTTGATAATGTTTCTCTTTGTTTGTCTAAATTTCTGACGACGATTTCGTTTGTGAGGGGTTTATATTAATTATGTTATTTTTTAAAAGGTTTTTTAAATTTGTTCCAACTTTGGGAAAAAAATCATTCTAACCCCTTCGTCGTCTTTGCCATGCTTTTCACCCGAAATTGGGCCCCCTTGCTTATCACTTATCTGGTGGCCTTTAATAAAAGATGACTTTGGTTTGTCATACATGGATACAACTTGGAATCGGCAGCCGCCAAAAAGGCATTACTTAAAAGATTTGTCGAAAGTTGTGGTTATATATATATAAAAAATATATATATATATATATATTTTTATATATATATATATATAAAATAATATATATATATATATATATATTTTTATAAAAAAAAAAAACAGGGTGTCCTGAAAGGTCGTCTGGGGATCTAGAACCCTTCACCCAAAAATTTGGGAAAATTTTAAGAAAACGGCCTTGAAAATGCTAAAATTTTTTTAAGTTTCTAATTCTGCCGCTAGGGGGAAAAAAAAGAAAAAATTAAAAAACAAGTTAAAAATTGTCATAATAACTTATTTGTTGATAGTTTTTCACAAACTATAAAATGGTTTTTTTTTTAACGTTTTTTTTTAACCTGTAAATATAGGAAGGAAACAAATTACATTTAAAAAAATTTAAAAAATTTTTTTCGACCTAAATTTTAATAAACTAGGTCTCGTTTGAAAAGGGGCCCCGGGCTTAAGATAAAATATTGGTATAATAGATTTTTTTTTCCCCGACTGAAAAAAAGAAATTTTTTTAATAAGCCCATTAAAAAAAAATTTAAAAAAAAAAAACTGATAAAAAAACCCATTTTTTTATCTTAATTAATTCTCACTTTCCGAAAAACCCACCTCGATCCTTTTCCCATTTTCCGTTTTGATAAACAACGCGGCGTTTTTATCAGAATATCTACAACAAAAAATCATTTGTTTTTTGCGAATATTAAATAATATCAATAATATTTTTAAATTTGTTTATCATCAATTAATACCAGCATTCATAATAATCAACGGCTCTGGATAATAGCTGATTTATTATTATTTGGGGCCTGACTAATTTTCTTCTTTGTGCTGGAATAGGATGCATTTCCATTTTCACAAACGGTTGAAACGTCTTAACATTTGTTTTATTAAAATGGCGTCTTTTGGGATATCTTGTACTTATGGCACATTGTCTTGAGCAATAGAGACATTTCAAAATTTTAAAAAAACGACGAGCATATCGTCCCTTTCGGTGGTGGATAAGACATTTAAATCTTAATAACGATTAAAAACACTACTACTAATAATAATACGATGAACGCTCTAAAAAAGAACTTAATTTAAAATTATCAGGTTTGAAAAACAATGCACTTGTCATTTTAACGTCCTGTTTTCTGTGATTTTGACGACCCGACAATCTCGATAAAAATGCCGCTGTTTATCTGACAGCTTAAATAGGAAAGGATACGAGTAATGCAGTTTCGACAATAAGTCGAAAATTAATTAAGATATCGAATCGGTTTTACCAGTTTCTTTACTTTTTTATGTTCTTTTAATGGGCATAATAATAAAACCATTGTATTTAAATTTTTCAAAAAGAAAATAAAAAAAAATTTATAACTTTGACACAAATCAGTTTCGGGGATAAAAATTTATTATCCCAATATTTTATTTTAAGCTGTGGTAAAGCTCTTTCAAATAAGACCTGAGTTTATCAAAATCGGTTAAGCCGAAAAAAAGTTATTCAATTTTTTTTTAAATGTACATATGCTCCTTCCCTTTCCCTATATTTACCAGGTTGGGGAAAAACGCTTGAAAGAAAGAAGTTTTCTTATTTACATAGTTTGGGGAAAACTATCAACGACATAAGTTAATAGGCATATTTTTAAATAATCCGTGTTTTAAATTTGTCTCTCTTCCTCTAGCGGCAGGTTAAAACTTGATAATATTTTCGAGCATTTTCTCGAGGACATTTTACTACAAAGTTTTTTCCGAAAGCAATGCCATGAAGAATAACGCGAAGGGCAACCTTATCGGACACCTGTTCATACATATTTTTTTTTGAATATAGAAATATTTAAAAAAACCACCTTTAAATAGTTATTTAACCTGAACATCCATGTTTTATGAAATGCAAATAATTCTTTAGAATCGTTTTTATTTACACAATTTTATTAGAATGCTGAAAAATATGTAAAAAGCTCATGACGTCAGGCAGTAGCTATACGTTAGCTCGATAATATTCTAACTAGTTAGAATGTTTGTGCACCGTTGCACTGGGAAAACTAAAATTTAGTAGTTGCGTTTTTATTGAGACATCAGCTGGATAAAATTAATTCTCAGTGTTCGTGTTAACCTAGATTTCGTAAAAAGACATTTTGTGATTAAATTAAAAGTTTTGTGATAAGGTAAGAGATTACTTTTAAATTTTAAAACAATAATTGTAAAAAAATAGGTTAGGTTAAATTCTACTTTTTCTAAAATAGTTTTAAAGTTGAAAAAAACACGATTGATATATAAAAGTTATTCTTCGGAGTATATTTATTAAAGCATATCATCATGACACTTTTAAGAAGGTTGTGCCCAGTGTCATTAATTCTACAATAGTTAAAATACTTTTACGTATCTACTCAGTGACAACAAATATATTATCCAGAGTAGCGTCCTTAATTTGTTTTGATTTTTAAATTTAAATTTTACGTTATTTTTATGGTTTTAACTAGGGAATTTACTGAATCTGAAAATGAGGAGAGTAAAAGATATCACGGCACCAGGCCTCAGTAGGCCCGTTGTGCTTCCTCTTAAGGGGACCCCTCCTCAGTCGCCGCCCATCCTACTGATTTAAAGTAGGTGAGAACGTCTCTTTAATGTCGGCCAAAGAAAGCCAATACTCGCCCAGCATGGATCTTTCTTGGGCGAATGCAGGGCGTCACAAAGGATGTGCTACCGTCTCGTCTTTCTGTTCACAACCTCTACACAGAGGCGTGCCATTTATACCCATTCTGGTACTTGAAATTGACAATATCCAGTAAGAACGCCCGTGATTAGGCGGGAAGGTTGCCCTAGGTATTTGCCAAGTAATGTTTAGCTGTTCTCTGTCAGGACAATTCAGTAACTTCCTGGAAAAATTACAGTTTACTGTTTCACCTCATCGTCTTGTAAACTGCTGATGAGAGTGTCTTTTGATTGGGTTCTTTATCGCAGACCTACGAAAGGCTGCGGTTGCTTTTTGCCTACGGTAGTATAAGCAAACCTACCGCCTCAATTCACAAGCGACTCTGTGCGCCAACTCCTACATCGGGCATTATACCAAACTTTTGATTATACCAACAGTGCGGGAGCGCAGCATAACCGTCACAACGCAATTTATCATAATTTTTTGTTTCATGGGCAGCGCTACAATGTTTCATATTTTAAGTATATTTTTCTCATAGTTGTCTATGTTCATAATATGAATATACATGACTGTATCCCCTCCCGTGTCCTAATCATATTAATTAAAGCGTCATTTTTCGTGTCAAAATAACACATTTTTTAAGCACCATAAAGGATTCATTTTAGTTCTACCACCATAATGGACTGCTTTTCAATATATATCTTTATTTTTGGAAGGTATTGGTAAAAATGAAAAGTACACGCCTGTATCGATCTAATAGATCTTATCAGACAAGCTAGTCTAATGAGATCAATGTAAGATCAAAACCAATCACAAGATGTCGTTAGGTGAATCTCTACAAAGTTGTGTAGACATTACACACTATGTTAATAGTCGCACAATTTCAAAACATATATTTCAAATGTTTGGTAACATTATTTCAGCTCGCCAGTCAGTGACATCGTGAGTTGAGAGGACTATGCTTCCCTTTGGTCAGCGATGATGTGGACGTCTGTGACCGTTCATTGTTTCAATAAATGAATTTAAATTTTTAGAGATTATTACCTTTACTAGCTTGTTTAAATTTGATATAAATCGAAACCCGGTTCAAGATGTCGTTGGGTGAAATCTCTACAAATGGGAAATTATTGAATTATGAAAAATTTGGGTTAAAACATGATAGCGACTCACGTTGAAGATTTGGTAATTGTCAATAATAATAATAAAACTGGCTTGGATTTTATTAGCTATGTAATTGTATTAAATTAAAATTTAAATACCCTTAACCTTTAAAATAAAAGTGTTATTATGTTATTTCAATTTATATAGGCAAACTAGGTAGAAAAACATGATAGTGCCGAATAGTGCTTTATTGACATATTTTTGTCTTGCAAATTAAAATTAACTATTTAAAATAATTTATTATTTAATATTTTAAATTAAAGTTTTTTAGTAATAATTTTGCATTTTGAAATAAATTTTGTCATAGTCACTAAAATGGTGACAAAATATTAATAAACATGTTTAACCGTTAGGCCCCATTTCTTGTTGCTTTAAATAACTGTAAAGTGACGAAATGTGTGCTAACCTATACACTTAATCTGTTTTATTAAAAATATTTTTTTTATCGGATTTTTTGCTAACTTTTATTACAAAATTGACAAATTAATCCATTCTCATTCCACCATCATGAAATCTATTCCTTAGGTTAGCAGGACCAAGGAGGGTGGTAATACAATTGCATGTAAAAATACAGGGTGTAAAAAGATGATGCTCACGAATTTAATGGGCGATAGTGAAGCTCAAAACAATTCATATGACAGGTATGTCAAAACTTGACAGATTTTTGTCTAAACGATATTAAAGTTACAAACTTTGGTACCAATTATTTCTGAAACGCCGACCAATTGGCAACTTTCGCCTTAATCGCTCATCGGTAAATTCATTTGCTAGTAAAATAAATTAAGTTTTCAATGTTTGTTTACAATAAAAATAATAAAATGTTTTCCCTAGTTAAAATTTTAAAAAAAATTGGCAACGCGCTATTCGTAGCTGGAGTTCGTCGTCTGTCGTGCATTGTATTGTGCCTATTCGCCGCGGTATTTGTTTCTGTTTTTTATTTCGTGCGTAGAAGTTCAAAATAATGTTTTCAAATCTGGCAAACCAAAATGTTAATCTAGCAGTTTAAATTTACCTTGAAAGATTTTCACGACGGTTACATCCAGACAACCATAGTGCAGGCGTATCAAAGACTTTTGAAAACGAATGGTAACCGATAAAAACTTTTTAACAAAATAAAAAGTGCTATTTTAAAACATTAAAATTTGTGTTCTTAAAATGGACATTCAGTTTAATTTTGTGTATGTACAATTTATTTTTTAATTACAAAAAAAACCCCCAAATAGATTAAAAGAAAATAAAGGGTCTTCGTAAACAAACATTTAAAAAATATATAAATATGTAAAACCTCCAAAAAACCCATATATTTATTTTCAGTCGGTTTCATCACAGAAATTAAAAAAGTTTGTAATAATGCTACAACCACGACGTACCAAGACAAAAAAAGAGACATTTTTTCAAATAGTATTTCGGTTGTTCTAACCATCTTATAAAATATCCTTTCTTCGGGGCAGAGCAATGGGGTGCCATTTTCATTTATTTATGCCTCATATACTAATAAATACGTAACTATTTTTCTAGTTTACATTGGTCTGGGAAACAAAAAATATATTATTATTTTAATTAAAACAATTTTCTTTTAAATAAAAGACAAAGATTGGTGCAATAATCCGACCATATTTAAAAAACTCTTTCAGCATTAGAAAGTAACATTAAAAAAATTATAAAAATTCCATTTTTGTAGCTTTAAATTTACTATTTAAAAAATTTTCTGCAAAACCAAAAAGATCAAATAAAAGTACTATTAGGGTTTTGAATTTAATTATCTTTTTAATCCCAATTTAAAATTTGCAAAACCTTTTTCGTGTTTTTAAAATCTATAAATAGTTTAATTTTTGAAATTGATAACCAAATTGACGTTAATATTTTTTTCTTAATGAAATTAGATGTTTTTAATTTAGCTAATATTTTTCGGGGGAATGAGTACCCTTGTGCAGTTTAACAACTATAATAATTTTGTCCGATCACTATTTTTTTCCATTAAAAAAAAAAAAAGGGGTTGAAATGATCTATTTATTGGGGCTAGGAAAATCCCGGCATCACCGTTTCGGGGTTTCCCCTTTTGGCGTCACCGTTGGGACGTGGGGGAAAATCCCCCCCAAAATTTTGGGGCCCGCCTTTTTGGGGTCGGGGAAACCCCAAATATCCCTTTTTTAAAATAAATTCTGCAAAAAACCAATTCATCCCCCAAAAGGGGGGTTAAAAAAAACAGGGCCGGATCCCTTTCATGGGTTTTTTAAAAATTTTGATTTAAACGGGGGAAAATATTTTGAATATCTAAGACGACTACCCAAAAAAATTCCCCACTAGTGGAGTAAAATTTGGAAGAAAATCCCCGTTTCGGAAAAAAAAAACCGGGGAGAACCAACCGGGCTTAGTGGGATTCTTTAAAAAGGGGAATCGTTTAAAAAAATTTTACTTTTTACGACTTTTTTAGTGGTCGAGAGTTTTTTTAGGAAAAAAAAAAAATCGGTTTTCAATAAAAACATTTTAAACCCCCATGCTATCTTTAAAATATTCATGCATAATTAATTTTTTAGTTAAAGTAGAACAATCCCCTTTTAAACAACGCCACTTGGCTGATTTTTTTTTAAATTTTTAAAATTGAAACTCAAAATTGTTATTTTTAGGGGGAATTTTCAATCGAAAAAAAGTTTTTAAAAGAAAATTTATACCCATGCTGCGTACAAATTTAGCTAATGTAAAAAAAAAATTAAAAAAAATTTTTTAGTTCCCTTTTTTATAATATTCAGTCAGTAATTTTTTTTAACGGCCAAAGTCATTTTTGCGCGCTTGGGCTTAGCGAGCCGGCCGACTACAAGATCTTACGGTCCGGTGGAAGTGTAGTAGGTAGTTAAAGTTGTATCAACGGGTTTAAACGCAGATCTAAGGGCTGCAAGTTTTTTAAAAAAAGAAAAAATTTAAATATCCAAAACAGGTGGGTAGTTTTTAAACCCATATAAAATATCAATCAATTTTATTAATTACCCACCTAAAAAAGTAGGTTTATTCAACTTTTTTTTATTGGTTGCTGGTAAAGAAAACCACCCACGGGATTCGTTATTTTTTTGATTATACATTCAAAACATTATTTTTTAAACATTTTTAGCAACAAAAAATTGCGGATCCTTTGTGTCTTTTAATTAAATTTGAGAAATATAGTACATACATTAAATATAAACTAGGGCTTCGTTAAAGGTCTTTTTTAAACAGGAATATATAATTCTTTTTTCCATATAAAGAGATGATTACGGCTATTCTTTGCTTTATGTCTGAACGCTGCTTGAATAAGCAATGTTGCCAGATTTTTTGTAATAATTTGTTATTATTGAAGGTTGTTTTTTTATATAAAAAACTAACCAGAATTAACAAACAGCAACTTTCAAACTATGATCTAGTTCTGGTGAGTTCCGGTTAGGTTTTTCTCGTTAAATTGTATTTTTTTTATTATAAATGCGCCGTTCTGGTCAGTCATGATTAGTGCTGGTTAGTTAAAGCGGCTTTTTATTTTCCCTAATTATATTTGTAACTGGCTTGAAATTCAAATATTTTTGATTTAATGAAAATTATCCTTATGGTAACGGCAAAATTTTTTATTATAAATTAATAATATTTCCGTTTAGCAACACTGTAAACGTCTTGAAGCGATGCATGAATTTATTACATGTACATCGTAAATAGTTAAAATAAAATGTCAAATAATGACCAATTTTTAGAATTTTTATTGCGCTTTTCTTGGTGAAAACTACATCATCCGCATTTTTTGCCTTAAATAATAATACTTAAAGAATATTTTACATCGCAAATTTAAAAATCATCCAATTCCGTGGGTGATTTTTTTTACAGACCCAAAAATGTAATATGTAAGTAGTTATTTAGGCGCTTCATTAGTAGCATTTTACGAATCTTTAATAATGATATTGCAGGAACACTCCTTACAACATTTTAGTTCTTCTTTCACACAAGTACATGTTGGAAATTCAATTTTGGGTTGACATAAAGCCATTGCACTACGTATTATGGCAGCAGCTCTTAATAAAGTTTAAATTTTGGACATTTCTTTGGGAAGTAAAAGATCTATCTGAACATCACTACCAATACTCGCAGAAAAGGTAGATATTGTCGAACTATTTTCGTGTAGGTTCGGAAACCGTTTTCCTATTTTTGTGCGATTTTATGTTTCTTTCAGAGATGTAGTGGCTGTAACATAATTTTTGATATTTCTCATCAAACGCAAATAAATCTTTATAGCCACGTAATTTAGATATCATATTAATGTTAATTAATTACTTTTTTGATAGGTAGCTTTTCTACTACCTAAAAAGATTCACTACTATGTAAAAAAATAAATACCCTAAACAGGATTTATAACGATAAAATTGAAATTCGTATTTTGTTTCAGTACAAAATATAAACTAATATAAAGGTACCAACTATGCTATGAAGGTACCTAATAATATTTAAATTACTTGTTTAAACAGATTTTTTATATAACTTTTCTTCTTTTTATTTTTACTATTGCTGCAAAAAACACATTTTTCTAATATTAAAACTATCGCATTTAAGTTTAGTGTCACAATAATTTGAAGGACCGGCGCGGCGCCACTGTCTGATTGCAAATTATGATAATAGTTTTGAGAATCTGTGTAAGTTTTACGACAGTCTTTATGATATTTTATTTTAATTTCGCCATTTAAAATATCATCTTTTTGACAGAATTTTTTTTTGCTAGTTGTCCTGCCTTTATTCAGCACTTAATAGTAATGATAACAACCCTTTGTATTCTAGGTCAGCGTTTCTCAACCTTTTTGGCCCGCGGACCAAAATATAGTTATTATTGTTTTTTAATAAGTAATTTTTTTTCGCGGATCGAAAATTGTCCGCGGACTAGTAAAATTTCTCCGCGGACCACTTGTGCCATGGTAGTCGCCCGACCAGCGGTTGAGAATTAATAGCTGTTCTAGGTCTTTGTAAAACATATTTGTATCCATCATACACAATTTTCTTACAAATAATTCGCTTCATTGTTTTAAAATTTTAAATACATACAGCACACTCTAAATTTCGACAACCACCACTACCAATGTATTACTTAATTACGCACGCTATCCGCATGCGGGGCTATTGGGTCCCGATAATACTTTTTTACGTCTGAAAAAAAATCGCTGTTGCCAAACGATACGCTCTAGGAAAAAAATTTTTTTTTCAAAAACTTTTGTTATTATTTGGCTATATTTTCTTCGCTGCATGTATGAAAATATTTTCAAAAATAAAAAAGTTTATCGATTGGTGAAAATTTCAATACCAAAAATATTTATTTTTAGTTTATATGATTTTTAGAGGAATGAAAGTGCGAATTGTGCCCAAACTGTTTATAAGGTTAAAAGGCGCTACAGTTGGGCTTTAATTTGACAAAAAAAAATTTCGGTATCTTTGATAGTTTTAAAGTTATGGCGTAGAAACAAAAAAATTCAATTTTTATAAGTAAAAAAAATCACTTTTTATTAATTTGAAAAGTTCGAGACCACAAAAAAATGTCGTAAAATACGATTTCATGTGCCCGGTGACATACTCAAAGAAACCTAACAGGTTTGATCTGGTTCTACGCCAAAAAAAAAAACGACACGATAGACTTACGGAATCGCTCCGCCATACGTAAATAATGTATTTACATTTATATTAGGTGGATAAGTTTTCTAGGTTAAATATAAATACGTAAATAGTTGACATATTTAAACCACTAAAATAAAACATTTTTTTTCAACGATAATTTTTAGTTTGGGTATTCATTTGGAAAGGAAAATAATAATTTAATTCTCAAATATAATTTTTATTATACCGATTACCCGTTTTTCCTGTGCCGACGGCGACTTGGCTCGACATCAAAACGTCCCATCCCGCTGTTTATTGATACTTCCTAATAACATAACTAAACTATTTTCAAACTATTAAATGGTAATTGTCTCGAAAGTTGCCTCCACTCCGATTTTGGCCAAATTTGGTACACGAGGGTTTTTTGGGCGGTGATCACGAATCTGACAACATTTTTTTTCGGCAACGTTTCGTTTTCGAGATATTCATCATCAAAGTTTGAAATCGAACTAACCTTTTTTTCATTATTCCCTCTTCTTTTTGTATAGAATTTTTGATTTAAACACTAAATGGGTATACAATATTTTATAAACACTTTTTTAAAACTTGTTTTTATATTTATTTTACACCTTTTTTTCATTTAATTGCAAACCTCCACTTTCAAACGCCGCTTACGCCGCAACCTTGTATATACTAGGGATTTTATCAGAAAAGATGGCCGCGGCATTTGACATTAAAACTTAACAATTTAATGAAAGAAAGGTGAAAATTAATTAAAAAAAAAATAATTTTTTATAAGGTGTTTAACATATTGTGTGCACATTTAGTGTAAAAATTATAAATAGTGTGCAAAAAGAAGGGGGAAAAAGTGGAAATAAGGTTAGTTTGATTCTCAACTTTGATGATGAATATCTCTAAAATGAAACGTTGCCAAAAAAAATTGTTTTTAGATACGTCAGCCAAAGCCCAACCAAATTTGGTCAAAATCGGAGTGCCGGAAACTTTCGAGACAATTACCCATTAAAAATATTTAATAATTTATTACCAAATGATGTATGCTGTATTTTAGTAAAATATTTATTTTTTTTTAAATTCTTGTTTTGGTATTATTAAAAAAGTTCACAAGAAATTTTTTTTTTTTAATGTAAGACTAGATATTATATATCTAAGCACGTTCTAGATTGACACCGAGTAAACTTGTAGAAATAAAACTAACTAGAACAACTTAATGATTTCTTATTTCGTGATAGAAATCGATTGAAACTCTCTCCCGACCATTATTGTCCGTGCCTCTTTTTAGTTGGAACAGAAAGTGTTAGAAATAACATTTTCTTTTACACTTTTATGTTTTTCTATTTTGTAAAAAGACAAAACTTTTATAAAATAAATAGTAAAGACTCTAAGCAATATGATAGCGTGTTTCTAAGTTAAGCAAATAATTTTTAAAATTTAATTAATAATTGAATTAGGAAAAATTAAACAAAATTTATTAACACGTCATCATATTGGTTAAAAGCTTTATTATTCATTTAATAAATGTAGACAACACAAGTAAAACCTGTAATAGATAGCATATATATGTTTTTAAATGTATTTGGGTATTTCTCTGTAAGTTGGCAACTCACTGTCCCAGTCCGATATAATATAAAAAATATAGTTTATTTTATAACTTGAACTTAACTTAAAAAAAAATCACCTAATTTACTGCGGCCCATCGTACAATATCCAATAAAATAAAGTTTATTACATCAAAAACGTTTTTATAATGCTTAAAGAACAGTCCCTGCATATCCCCAAAAACAGTCCCCTGGTAAGAAAGGTGTTTATCCACAAAAAAAACATCTTATAATATTTGAAATCTAATAGTTTTTACGAAAATATCAGAAATCTATTTTTTAATTAAATAATGCATCTTAAAATAATAATGTTTATTTTGTCCCCAATTTTAACGCACAGTTCCCTGGCTCTTATTTAAAACTACCTCAATAACATTTAATACAATTAATCTTTATTTCTACGTTTGCTTTGTACGCTTTTTAAGGTTGGCCAATGATGATAATTAAATAAAACTATTATTCTATGAAAAAAACTAACTAGGGGACTGTTTGTCGGGACAAAAATACATTTAAATTTGCCCAGTTTACAGAGAAATGCCCATTTATAATGTTTCACAATCCCAATTTTTATTTTCGGAATATACAGGGTGTCCGGAAATGACGATGAAAAATTTTAAGGTATGAATCTACATAAAAAAATATGAAAAAAAGTTCATATTAACATAGGTCCGGAAATGCTTCCAGAGGGAGCTACTGGCCCTTGAAGATGGTGTCATACATCTGGTTTTTATTTAATTTATTAGGATCTCCACCTCTACAGATACAGGGAATTAACTTCTACGTATAAAAGTTAGAGTGATTAAAGGTCACTTTTGATAATACCAGGTAACCCATATTGCAGCCAGTGGCGTGGGAACAAAGGGGTGGTTAGTTTTTAGGGTCATATTTTTTTTCGCCATCTTTTAAATAAATTATGGTTTTTTTAACATTTTTACGTAAAAAAGGTTCCCTTAGTATAAAGTCCTATAGTCGACGGTTTTCGAGATAAACGGATTAAAAGGACTACTGCAGGGCGTAAATACAATCAACAGGCTTTAATAAAAAAAAGAAATGCTTAAATAAATTTTTTAAAAGAAGTTATTCTTTTACTCCCAATCCGAAAAAGAAATTTTCGGGGGCCTACTTTTTTTTTTTTTATTACATGCCTGTTTTCTGTATTGCACTCGTTCCCCTTTTTTGTCCTTTATCTAAAAGGGCGACTTCGACTTTATACCAAGGAATTTTTTTTTTGGAAAAAGTTTAAAGCTAATTTATTTAAAAAATAAAAAATACACTCGGCGAAAAAAATTGACCCCAAATTGCCCTCCTTTTTTCCCCCGCCACTGGTTGTATTACCTGATTTTTTAAAAAGTGACCCCCTTTAATAAATGAAAAAAAAACCCCGATGCACCATCTTAAAGGCCCAAATTCCCTCTGGAAGCTTAAACCCATGTTAATAAAATTTTTTTTATATCTTTTTTGTAGAATCATACCAAAATTTTCATCTCATTTCCCCCTTATATCAGAGCTGGGGGGGACCCTTAAAAAAGGAATCGATTTTCTAACCCGGGCCCCTCGTAAAAATCGACCCAAAATCAACCCCTTTCGGACCCAAAAATCCGTTTTTTGTATTTTTTATACTTACAAATGGAAACTGATACAAATGATACCATATTCAGATGATAAATCACGAGTCTTTTTTCCCGGAGGCCAAGCCAAAAAATTTTAGCCTCTTTTTTTAAGTGCTGTCCCTTTTTTGTAAAATTGTTTTGGGAAATATCTTTAAAATTTAAATATTAATTTCTGATATTAACAAAAAACCCCCTTAAGTGGAACATGTTTTCGAACTGTATTCCAAAAAATTG
>JAHBCN010013904.1:0-23618 GCA_019359885.1 Listronotus oregonensis
ACAGGGTGTCAAAAAAATTTTTCAACATGGTTCGTATTCCAGAAAAAAAATAAAATATAAAAAAAAATGTTTTGCCCATTGAATTAAAAAAATGGATAAATTACATGTGCTTGATTGATAAAATTAATCAAGGAACTTATTAATAACTAATAGAATTAGTTTTTGTTAACAAATTAAGGTGTCCAAAATTTAGTGTCAAACTCTTAAATTTGAAAGCACTTTATTTTCCTATTTTAAATATGAGCCCCTGTATATTTTTGGTTGTTAAAAAAAAAAAAAATTTTTCAATTTTAATATCGAAATTTAACACTTTAAAAAAGATATTCGTTGAAAATATTTGGCATCTTTTTAATAGTAATACCATTGAATAAAAGTAAGGTGGTTGAAAAACAATTTATTGACATTGGAGTTTATTTAACTCACAAAACTTATTTTGACGTATTATAAAAAATTTAAGTAAAATATTATTATTATTTATTAAATTAAATTAATTTAAGAAAAACCTTTAAATGTTAAATAATTATTTATTTTTAATTTTTAATACTTTTGGCTAAGATTTAGGTAAATTAAACCAATTATTAGGTAATAATTGACGTTATTAGGAAATCTAATGTCAATAAATTGTTTTCATAGCCATATTTTCCGGTATTCTTTACATGCCAAAATGATTTTAAAACTTTAATGCGTTAAATTTCGAAGGGTTAAAAAAAATGTTTGTTTAATTCCCGCAACGACCTAAAAATAAGGGAAATTTTTAAAAAAAAAAAAGGTTTCAAAGATTTTTTTTATTCATGATGGACTAATATAACGTTCCTTGTTTAAATTAATCAAGCACTTTGGTATTTTTATTCATTTTTAAATTCAATGGTCAAAACTTTTTTTATATTTAATTTTTTCTGGAACCATTTAAAATTTTGGGGATATAAATAAACAAGGTCCTAAATATAAAAAAAAATATACAGTGTTCCATTTAAAAAATGCACCATCGTGACGTCACACTTTTTTGTGACACCCTGTATAACCAAAATTATTTTCCTGAAATGCACCGTGGGTTAAAGGTAACGTTTGCAAAATATGAAAATTTCACAGTAAATAATAAATGAGCTACATAAGAAGGGAGGTGAGCTGCAGGACCCTGTATATACAGGGTGATTCATAAGGAAATGTAAATACTTCAGGTACGTAGTCAGGGTCCAAAAATAAACATAAAAGTCTATACAAATATGGGTCCGCAAGGCCTTCGATTCCGAGATACAGGGTGTTCACCACAGAGCTGACATGTACTTAGAAGTAAATGGTGGAATTTTTAAAAATTATAAAATCTAGCTTATGTTTTGCCGAACATAATTTAAGAACAATAATTTTATTGAAAATTAAAATACATATTGTTTATTTATACATATTGTTTTATTTCTTTTTTAAATTTTGCTATAATAAAATCAGATGCGTCGTAATTTTTTTAAATTCAAATATATCAAAAACGGTTCACAAATCTCAAATTTTAAGTTGTCTTATAGTCTGATCGAGAAGTGTGTTTCCTGCAAAAAATAGTTAGCAGGCTTTGAAACATATGAGCGATAGCTCAAATCAAAGAAAGCCGTTTTGGGGATTTTTTCTGCCAATAAAAATTGCAATTGTTATGAACAAAAAAGGAAAAAAAAAGAAGCCCTTTCGATTTTTGACGATAACTCCAAAACCATTAGAGATAGCGGAAATTGCAAAAAAGATCCTTGAAGAGGAGGAAATTTCCAAAAAAACTTCCGAAACTGTATCTCCATTATAATTTTAATTTAACGCTAAAAATGGGCCTCCGCGCGACATTTTTGGTTGCGCGCTCGGAGTCAAAACCGAGTACGTCACACTAAATAATTCTTTTTAAGATATTAAATATTAATTGAAAATTTAAAAAAATTATGGTGTATTCAGAACACTTTAAAGAATTTCTACCTGTTGAAAATTTAACTAAAATTTAGTTTTTCAACAAGTACAATTGTTAATTAACAAAATTATTTCGAAATTTCGTCTTCATTGTACCGGGTGTTCCACTAAGAGAGGTAGTCGGCTATATCTCAGAAACTACTAATAGTATAACTTTCGGGAAAAAAATTTTAGATAAAAGCGACCAAGAGAAATTGCTGAAAATTATTTTCAAGTCTGTGGGATGGCCGCTAGGGGGCGTAAGGTTAACGTCAAAACATAAAAATATACATTTCTCAAAAAAATATCAAATAAAGTGTATCAATAAGTGGTACTATTTTAATCTTTAATGTTTTCTAAACAAAGAAGCTTCAGGTGTAATTTTTGTCAGTTCTAAAATAAAGTGGTGGGGAAGGTTAAAGTTTAATTTAGAAAAAGTGCTAATAACTCCGGATTGCTTTAACCGAATTTAGTGAACTAACTCTCGTTTAGAAGAGCATTTTAAGCATTATTTTCAAGTGTATAAACTATTGCTACACTCATCTCACAAACGCCGCTAGAGGGCGTCAAGTTAAAAACTAACCTATTTTACAATTTTTTGAAAATTTAAATACAATGATATATACCTTTTTACATATTTAGATAGAGAAAAAATCCTAACAAAACGGCGAAACCGCAATTTAATATCTCTTTTCAAACCGAATATATTTGCAAAAATATAAATACTACAAGATACGTAACGCATTTAAGGACACGATGTTTTCTACTAGGCCGATTTTTTAGGTAAAAATTAAATTTATACATTTTTACAAAATCTAATGACATACTACGTAATTTTTACTAAATTAAACCCATTTAACGATATTATACAACATTAGATAATTACCAACCTATAACTGTAGGGGAACTTGCCACAGCACCGGACAGTCCCCAGTACCGGACAGATAGTGTTTCAACGATTTTAGGCAACAATGCTGAAAACTCTCATTACATTTGGATTCTACGGCACAAGACCCAGCATTTTGGGCCCTTTTAAATCGGTCACGTCGGTGAAAATATTAAAATATATTTGTTTTAACCTGTGTATTCTGGTGTACGGTGCAAGCCCTGGGTTTTGTTTGTGTTAAAAGGTAAGTTTTCTTAGTTTGTTCTTGGTTTTTGGGAACTCACTATCTAAGTAGATATTGTTGTTTGAATTTGAATAAAAGTTGGCGTGGTTTGTGGAATTCTTTTTGTAATGGCTTTGAACCCAGATCGGACGTATGTGTGCCCTGTACCGGACAGAAAATAAAGGTTTATAAAGGCAATATGGTATCTATCCTACTATTTTTGTTTCAGAAATATATGCCATGTCAAATTAAAGGAAGGGTATGTGGGATGAAGAAAACATGAAAAAAGCTGTTGACAGCGTTCTTTCTGGAGAATTTAGTGTAAGGGTGGCTGCAACACGCTTTTCTGCCCTAAAACTCTTAGGACCGGTTTTCAAAGGGGACAAAATTATAATAACCTTTTAAAAGGGCCGTTTAAAAACACCTTTAGTAGAGAGTTAGAAGATGAACTTGTTAAACACCTCAATACCTAGATAGTTTTTGCCTCTGAATAAAAAGGGTTTTTGGCATTGCTTAGACCTTCTGATCTTTAAATTACCCAACCAATTTAATAAGGCCAAAAAACGCAGGAAACAAGTTTTATCACTTTTATGAAGCGGCACCTGAGTTTTCGTTGCGTTCTGCACAGTCAACTAGTCTTCAAAGGGCAAAAGGCTTTAATAAACAACAAGTAGAGCCTTCTTTAATAAACTCGAAGAACTCATGAAAAAATATTCTTTTGCCCCCAGCCGCTATTCCTGTGACAAACTGGGTTTATTCCACAACGGCAAAAAGTATTGTCCGTGGGCAAAAAGCAAGTTAGCAAATTGACATCAGGTGAGCGGGGAAAAAAACATTAGGGTTATGCTTTCCATTAATGCTGCAGGAGAAATTTATTCGCCCTTTTTGTGTTTCCCAGAGAACGATGGATGTAAAACTTACCAAAGGCTCCAGTAGGAATATTTCGATGCCCGCCAATGGATGGATAACAGTGTCAGGTTTCTAAAATGGCTGTTGCATTTTGGAAAGGGTTTCATCAAAAAATCCAGTCCTTTTAATCCTGAGGCCACAGTACTACAAAGACGAAAGTCTTAATTTGCCAAAGAACGTTATATTTTGTTGTTACCCCCATACCACACATAAGCTTCAACCTCTGGACCGTGCAATAATGAACCCTTTTTAAAAAAATTCTTTCAACGCAGCGGGATCGGGGATGAGCAAATACGGAAAAAGCTAGGCATGAAACTCCTTTAAATTGGGGTTTGGTTGGTAAGCATTTTCTAAGATATGTCCATGGAATTGGCCTCAATTTTTTGCATTTCAATGTACAGGATTTCCCCCCTAAATAGAGATGTTTTCGGAGATCTTGATTTTCTTCCATCCTCAAACACAACATATTTAAAAAGAACTGACATAGATCCTCCAAGAACACCTTTTTCCAGAAGTTTCCAAAACAGGTAGTGATTATTGCCACAGTACATGATAAAATTCAACCTTCTACTTCTGCAAATAATCAAGAAAAAACTTTTCATTGACTGACGCCAACTCCGTCCACATCTGCCCACTTTCAGAATGATTAATCAAATTTCCCCTTGCTGATGATCTCAAGGAAAATAATTTCAAGAAAAAGAAAATTGAAAAAATGAGTTTTGACCTCCACCCCATACAAAGAAATGTTGAAAAAAAAAAAAAAAAAAACAGAACTTAAAAAACAAGAAAAAAAAAAAAACAATTAAAAAAATAAAAACTGAAGAACTAAAGATTCCTGTGCGGTCAAAAAATGTAATAAAAGAAAAAAAGATTAGTTGATTGGTAACAATAATGGAAGAAAAAGCTGAATCAAACAACGTTGAATGCATTTTTGTGGGAAATTTGACAAGATGTTCAGTGTATCAGATTGTGGGGCATGTGGAGTGTCGACAGCGATAACATCGTATTTTGTGTGGATCATTGAAAACCAGAAAAAGTATTATATATGTTATAATAATTTGTTTAAAAAATTATTTTTCCCACAACTTTCGTTTTATTTATAGTGTCCGATACTGGAAACAGTTTTCGTCACAGGTAAATTAAACCCTATTAAAAACTAATAATAAACTATCAGATTAAAGATTTTTTTTTTTTATTTGACCTTAAAAAAGGTTTTTAGTAAATAACTGTTTGCATTTTGATCAAGTTTTCAAAAAACCTGTTAAAAAGCTTACGTGTCCGGCACTGTGGAAGTTCCCAATCCTTCGGGTTCCTTATCAAGTTATTGAAAATAAAAGGATGCTAAATGTCAAAAATCCAACAATTTTTATTTCAAAATATAATTTTTAGTGTTGTTATTGTGTTTTTAAAAGATCCTTTATTGCTTAAGAAGCGTTGATATTTTGTTATTTATTTTATGTCTGCAAATAAATAGCTGCAAGGCTGATGTATTGAGATATCCTTAGAAGGCCGGTACGGCACGGTACGAATGTTCACTTGTTTAAAATCGCTTTCGACCAGGGAAGGTTCCGCCCATTACAAATCAACGTTTTTGCAGTAGAGAATCCTCAAGCAACAAAGGCATTTTTAAAGAACAAATACAAACACTAAAAATAATATTTTTAAAACACAATCCCAACACAAAAAAAAATATTTTGAAATAAAAATTTTGGATTTTTACATTTCAGCATCCTTTTTTTCAAAAAAACTTAAAGGAACCCTGGGTTATTACAGTTTTAGGTTGGAATTATCTAATGTTGTCTAATATCGTTAAATGGGTTAAAATTAGTAAAAACCATGCAGTATGTCATTAGATTGTAAAAATTTATAAATTTAATTTTACCTAAAGAAATCGCCTAGGTAGAAAACATTGTGTCGTTAAATGCGTTACGTCTCTATGTCGTATTTATATTTTTGCTAATATATTCGGTTTGAAAAGAGATATTAAATTGCGGTTTTCGCTATTTTGTTGGGATTTTTTTCTTAATCTAAATATGTAAAAGGGTATATATCATTGTATTTAAAATTTTCAAAAATTTCGTAAAATAAGTTAGTTTTACCTTGACGCCCTCTAGCGGCGTTTGTGAGATGAGTGTAGCAATAGTTTATACACCTGAAAATAATGCTTAAAATGCACTTCTAAATGAGACCAAGTTTACTAAATTCGGTGAAAGCAAACTGGAGTTATTAGCACTTTTCTAAATTAAACTTTAACCTTCCCCCACCACTTTAATTTAGAACTGACAAAAATTACACCTGAAGCTTCTTTGTTTAGAAAACATTAAAGAATAAAATAGTACCACTTATTGATACACTTTATTTGATATTTTTTTGAGAAATGTATATTTTTATGTTTTGTTGTTACCCTTACGCCCCCTAGCGGCCATCCCACAGACTTGAAAATAATTTCCAGCAATTTCTCTTGGTCACTTTTATCTAAAAAAATTTTTCCCGATAGTTATACCATTAGTAGTTTCTGAGATATAGCCGACTACCTCTCTTAGTGGAACACCCGGTACATTACAAAATTATTATAAACAAAGGATTAAAATTTATTAAACTTTTACGGCGGAATCTTGTTAAATATGTATATAAGAAGTGCTACTTGAATTTTTACGAGAATTATTTAAACATTTTTTTCTTGCTCAGATATGTAGAGAGCTTTAGAGAAGAGAATGAAATATCCTATTAAAATAGTTCCTACTAAATTTATTTTTTTTTAAATTGCAAAATAACTGCAAAAAACAAATAAAAAAAAACGATTTTTTTAAACATTATAACAACCCAGTATAAGCAAAAGTGAGACCCCATTATCCAAGGTTAGTCGGGATATAATTGCTATTATTCATAAGTGTAACTAGCTTCATGGTTCGGTTAATTAGTAGAAAACCATTTTGCAAACCAACGGTTGGCCTTGGTTCGCTGGTATTGTGATGGTATAAAATGTAAAATAAGAATGGAGATTTACCTAAAATCACGCAAAACAACATAATGTAGTTTCAAAGAAATGCATTTTTTCCGGGATTATATTATACTTTGAATAATATTTACACTATACTGACGTTAAACATAATTTTGTTGCGAGAAAAGTTATTATATTATATTTTTAACTTTAAGATAAATTGATTTTGAGTGGTTGTCTCGAAAGGTGCGACAATGTCGATTTTCACCAATTTTGGTATACGGAGGTTTTTTGGGGCGCTGATCACGAATCTAAAAGAATTTTTTTTGTGAAAACGTTTCGTTTATGAGATATCCATTAACAGATTTTAATAATTACCCTAATTAATATTACCCTAAAAAATAAACAATTAAGGACAATATTAATGAAAGTCACTGGACTCTAATCTTTTTTTCCTAATATTTTTTTAGACCGTCCTAAGTTTTTGCCAATATAATTAAGTTTTTTATGTATTTTGTTCTAAAAATGAACAATGTCTATGTAAACATTTTATAAATATCGTTTAAAAATATCTTTTAATGTTATGATTTTCCGACAAAAACTATTTGGCTTCTAACCCAAAATTAGTGTTTTCTCGAATTCATCTTTCATGAACCATTGTCGTCTTTTTTTTTATCTTGGGACAGTCCCGAAGGCTGATGCCTAAGTACTAACGTACCGTGGGTGTCTTCAGTTGTTCACACGGGACTTAAATTTTTGGAGATTGGGAGGAGAAGGAAAAACTTCTGCAGGCAACAGGTTCCATAGTCTTGACACTCTAGGGATAAAGGAACGAAGAAAGTAGGAAGTTCGGGGCCTCTCTAACTGAACTGTAAAAGGATGCATAAAAGTTGCACTACGTGTTGCTCTGTTGGGAGCTGCCAACTCCTCTGAGCAGAAGCCGTAAAAATACCTATAGAAGAGCGACAGATCCCCTACAGCTCGACGGTGGGCAAGAAGAGGAAGCCTTTCTGTGAGCGTTGGAACATTAATAAGATGAACGGCTCTTCTTTGAATGGAGTCCAGATGCTAAGTGTTGTAGGGGACGCCATTCCCCAGACATGAGAGCAATATTCTAAAGAGGGTCTGATTTGGGATACATACAGAGTGTACAGATTGGAAGAAGAGAAATATTTTCTGGCTCGGAAGAGAAATCCAATCTTTTTGAAGCTGCCGAAGCTATGGATAAAATGTGTTTGAGCCAGTTGAGGTTATTCTCAAAAGTAACGCCGACAAGATTAAACGACTCTTTGTTCTGCAGAACTTGGCGGTCATATGTAAGGGATGAGCATTTTCAGACATTTTTCGCGACAGCGAACATGACTGTGTTTTCGAGGCATTAAACTGAACAAGATTTTTGGCGCCCCAATCCAAGATAAGTTTGAGGTCTTGTGAAAGAGATATCTGCATTGACCTGCGCTTGTTTTCGAAATCAGGATTACACGGTGGTTTAAGAAATTGAATAGTAGAGTGGAGGGTACTATCGTCAGCAAAACTATGAATGGAATTGATTGTGGAAGAGAGAAGATCGTTAATGTGTAGAAGAAACAGCGTGGGTGCCAGCACTGAGCCCTGGGGCACCCCAGCATTAATCTGGTAGAAGCTGGAGGAATGACCATCTACACTAACTGATATACGTCGATTAGAAAGGAAACTGGAAAGCCAAGAGCAAAGCTTAGGTGGAAGACCGTAAGAAGGAAGTTTGTTAAGAAGCCCAGCATGCCAGACCTGTTCGAAAGCTTTGAATATGTCAAGAGCAACGATCTGAGATTCACCAGGAAACTCAAGGGACTTGTTCCAGTTGTGTGAGACAAAGGAAAGAAGATCAGCAGTGGATCTACTGTGACGGAATCCATATTGTCTATCATGTAAGATCTTATGTTTTTCCAGACACTTTAAGATTTGGGAATTAATAAATTTTTCCATTACTTTGCAAACAACTGAAAGAAGAGATATAGGTCTATAATTGATAGGGATACTTTTGGATCCTTTTTTGGGGACAGGTTGCACACGTGCAGCTTTCCAACTCTCCGGAAAAATGACCGTGTCGTAAGAGATTCGAAAGAGGCGAGTTAAGATGGGGGCAAGCTCGGGAGCACATTTTTTAAGACGATTGCTGGTATGCCATCCAGCCCAGACGATTTTTTAGTATTAAGAGAACAAAGAATACGCTTGATCTGTTTGACTTTAAAAATTATATCGGACATTTTATGAGAAACAGGGACAACTGTTGGAAGGGGAAGATTAATAGGAGGATCAAGCGTAGAATTGGCAGCAAATTGTTTGGCAAATAGTTCGGCTTTTCCCTTGGAGGTAGAGACAATTCCATCTTCAGAGATTAGGGGTGGAAAAGAATTTGTGCAAAAGTTCTGACTAATATTTTTGGCAAAGGACCAGAAAGCTTTACTGCCATTTGAGCAAGAGAGAACTTTATCTTTTATTCGATTGTTAAAAGGGTCTTTTGCTTCTGAGATAGTCTGATTATACTGATTTCTCGCTTCGATGCTAGCCTGTCGATTTTCGGGACTGGGGTTTTGAAGAAACTTTTTGTGGGCTTGGATTTTTAAAAGTCTGGCTTTGTCACAGGATTTAGAAAACCACGGTTTGTGATTTGAAGTTATGGGGTTCTTTTTAGTGTGGGGAATATAGGTCTCAATGCCTAGTTAAATTGTTTCCGTAATTTGTTTACATATTTCGGAAGGATCGAAAGTAGAAAAGCAGGTAGGATCCCAAGGGTAGCTGGCAAAGAAATCTCTCAGACCATCCCAGTCGGCCGAATTGTAGTGCCAGACGGTTCGTGGCGGCATGCTTTCAGTTGCCTCTAAATGAGTGGAGTAAGATACGGTGACCAAACCATGGTCAGAGCGACCAAGGAGCAGTTACTGATGCTTGATAGAGTTCGGGGTGGAAGTAAGAAAGAGATCTAGGGGTTAGAATTATGGGTGGGAACCCTAGGAAAGTAGGTAGGTTCCATAATTAGATTGGTGAGCGAGTTGCTGATTGCGAAATTTTCTGCTGCCCTGCCTTGTGTATCAGTTTTTGTGGATCCTAGCCAATCTTTATTATGAACATTAAATGAATTTATTAAAATCCCCGAGAACGATTACTTTGGCCGATGGAAACTGGGAAATAATATTGTCGATCTTTATTGAAAGGAAATCAAAGAGCGCGTTGTAGGAATTGTCGGACGGGGACCGGTATATACAGCAGATAAATTTGGTAGAAGATCTGACTTTTACCAAGTATAGCATGCGATTAGAAGTTTTCGCTTTTTCGTGGGAATCGACCGAAGTGGCGCGGACAGAGTGTGTTTTTGCTCGTGAAACTCGAAGGGGAACTCGTCGCTAATTAATGGGGCTAAGCACTGTGAGCTGTAAAGGCTTAGATCCCTGTTGTTTTTACGTTTTGTAAGAGAGAATTCCTTGGTTTGACCACCATTATTTGTCCCTTTATAATTCAAAATACTGGATAAGTTTAAATTAGTGAAAAAATTGAAATTTTTTGGGGGGCTACAGAGCCCAAAATTCAAGCGACAAAGCTCGGGAAACATAGCAGTTCAGTTCTTTTTTTTTTTCATGAACTATCATCTTTTTCCACCTGACTTTTACCATCCCATAATACCTTTAAATCTCTATTAAAAATTAAAAAAAAAAATACCTGTAAGAATAAAAAAATCCAAGTTACTTTACAAATCTGGACCAATGTTCCAAACGTCTTGTTCGGTTAGCAATAAGCCCCCATGGATAACAATGTACTTCTTGGCACCATTTTTACATTGTTACGGCACTACTTCTTTGGTGAATTATTTGTAAATGCACTCAAGTGTGTGTATACTCAATTTTAAGTTTTATGAAATTTCCATAACACCTAGAACAAAAATTTAAGTACTGAAAATAAAATAATTTTAAAAAACCCCTTAAAAATTAAACGGTTATTTTTCAGTACAGGATTCCCCATTATAGTAGTCTATTTTAATATTGAAATAAATTCTATATGATATAAGTACCAGTACTTTTTTATATTATATTATTATCTTCTATGGCCTTTGGGATTTGAATCAACATATTTTTAATCGAGTAGGCACCTGTCACAAAACTAGGAAACATTGATTTTCGTAAAAGGTCATTTTTCTAATAAAGCATCATTAGGTTTCAACCAAGGAAGTTTAAAGGTGTATGGAAGGCCAATGCTATGGCCCATTCGATCAAAAAATGTCCAGCCCAGTATGAAAATAACTGTCAGAGTTGGCCCCGTCGATTCTGCGCAATAGCGAAATTTCCCAAAATAATTTAATGTGTTGCCTACTTACACACTGATAAATCAGTGTGTAGTTAGGCAACACATTATACTTTTATGAGAGCCGTATTGGTTTCGATTGTTTTGCTTTGTGTGATTATATTTTGTGGTTGCAGAAGTTTTTTGGATTGATAAAAACCTTCTTATTTTAGTGATTAGTGTTTATTCAATTGTGACTATAATTTTGTGTTATTGTTTGTTACTTATAATATCGTAACAAAATGACTAGAGGTTGTATGGTTTTGTCTTGCAAATCTAAGGGTAACATACCCGGCATTTTTTACTTTATGTAAGTATTTCTTATATTTAAATTAGGTGCTTCTTATGAGACGTAACGTTAGGTAACAGAATAAATAATAATATATCAATTATGAATAATAGAAAATGAAAAATTCATAGGAAATAGCAGTGAGAAAAGTAAGGCAATCTTAACTATCTTTTAGATAATTTCCACAATGTTTGTGTATTTCTGTGGATTATTAAAAAGAAATAAGGTTTACATTTAGGTACTTTTATTTCATTTAATAATTTAGTACACTCTTTAAAGAATCAAAATTATTGATTACTGGGCAGACCAGGCAAATTTTAATATATACAGGTCCCTCTAATTGAATGAAAGAAGTACAATTTTGGTACGGTTTTTGGGCGCTGATTACAAATCTAAAAATTCGGCAATGTTTCGTTTTCGAGATATTCATCATCAAAATTAAAATCAAACTAACCTTATTTACACTATTTCCTCCTTCTTTTTAGTACAAAATTCTTGATTTTTACACTAAATTGGCACAATATTTCACAAACACCTTTTAAAAACTTTTTTATGTTATTTTACACCTTTTTTACACTTTTGTTTTTAAGCAAATATGGTGCTGCCTTTGAACTTAAAGTTCAATTTAATGGAAAGATTAAAATAAATAAAAATCAAGTTCAAAGTTTTTAAAATATCAATGAGATGTAAAAATCAAGATGTACAAAGAAGGGAGAATATAGTGAAAATGAGGTTAGTTTAATTTTCAATTTAATAAAGATCTCGGAAACGAAAGTGCCAAAAGATTTTTTCAGATTTGTAATCAGCCTATACCTGTATACAAATTCGATCAAAATCTGAGGAGGCAACTTTCGAGAAATACCATTTGTTTAAAAATAAATTAGATTTTTGGTTTCTTAATCTTACATTATCAACTTTTTAAGCTCGACATACTGTACACACCTAATATTTAACGGATACTGTTACAATGGATACTCAGGTGCAAAAGGTTACTAAACATTTTTAACCACTGTTATTCTGTCTCATGAATGTTTGTTATTAGTGAAAAGTATATGCCTAAAAAGCAGTTATAAAAATTTTCACATTTTAATGTACAACCATAATCTTAGGATTAGATTAAACTCATTTACACTATCTTGCCCTTCTTTATCACAAAATTGGTGATAAGTACATAATACTATCATACAATGTTTGAAATTTATTTTAAAAAATCGTGTTTTTTTGATAAAAATACATAACTTCCAAAAATATCGACCATTTAAATAGAAGGCTGTAAAGTGGCGCCATCCATTCTTTCCATGTTATATCAGGTGATATAAAATCTAATATTACACAATAATTTTAAATATTCTATGGTAGTATCGTTTAATAACAACAATGTTGTGCAAAAAATAAAAAAAAACAGTGAATGCTTGAATTTGACATTTGATGATGTCAACTTTATAGATAGTAACAAAGAATTATGGAAGTCCGGCTCTGACCTACTATTCATTGCGCAAACTCCGCGGGGCCAACCCCCCTATTCCCGCTGCCCTGAACGCCTGAACAATTTTGTTCTACAGTATTGGGCTTCCATACACCTTTAAACTTCCTTGCCCGAACCCCAAATTGGATGTAATTTTCGCGGCGCGAAGGGACTCTAAGCATTTTTAATATACAAAAAAAATGTGTTTAATAATACTAACAATACTTTTCACAATACTAGACAAAATTCTCAACTTTATCTTCCAAATCCCTGTTCACTTCAATTAAAAAAAAAAATGTTAATTTATGAATCAAAAAAATATTTAATCATTTACTTTAGTATTCAAAATACCTAATAGGCCTTCTTAGACCATCCCAAGGTAAAAAAAAATTAATAACAAAAAATATACAACTTTTAAAAAAATACAAGTAGATAAAATCGTCAAAAAAATCTATTTTAATTTTTAAAACTTTAAACCAACCTTTGATTTTCATCCACACAAAAATACGTTTTTATTTTTCCGTTTCCGATTTTTCGAATATTCACGCGGTGAAGAAGCAACCGATGTCACACGTTACCGACACACCGTCTCGATTTTCACCGCGTATTCTGTGCCGTGTCACACAGAAGACAAAAAGCCGACTGACTTGCTGTTTGAAATATCCGTTTTGAATCGAGTGAATGGGTTTGTCGGCTTTGTATTTTCCGTTTATACCGTGCTCACCTGTCCTTTAAACGGCTGAATACCTGTGGATAATACAGGGTGGAACGTCGGAGAAGTACGTGTAGATGCAGGAGGTATAAAAAATGTAAAAATGCTAGAGAAAAGAATGCGAGTGACCCAGTGGTAAATACGGGGGAGGTTCAGATATTACACGGGATTTTATGGTGATACCAAACGAATATGGGTCTAGCAGCGATCCTGTCTTAACATAGTTCAATAGAATATGTAGAAGGCGGACATAGTGATAATAATAAAAGATGTCATCATTTACATCTTTTCGCCAAATCACAATAAAATAAAACTGTGATATTAACAAAGAATCATAATAAATTATACGATATTATGAGGAAAAAAGACACTATAATGTTTCTATGCAATAAATGTATTGTAAATTATCTTCAAAGTATTTAGTGTGTTTCCTGCGAAAAGTTGTTAAAAGGCTTCGAAAAATATGAGCAATAGCTCATTCGACGCGGAATGCAAATCTGAGAAAGGCGTTTTGAGGATTTTTTTTGCCAATAAAAATTGCAATGGTTATTAACAAAAAAACGGAAAAAAAGCCATTTCGATTTTTGATGATAACTCAAAAACCATAGCGAAATTGCAAAAAAGATCCTTTAACGGAGAAAATTTCCAAAAAAAAGCCTGACTCCCTTAACTTTATCTCCATTATTTATAATTTTAATTTAACGCTGAAAATGGGTCTCCGCGCGACATTTTTGGTGGCGCGCTCGGAGTCAAAATCAAGTACGTCACACTAAATAATTATTTTTAAGGTATTAAATATTAATTGATAAATGTTAAAAAATTATGGTATATTCAGAACACTTTAAAGAATTTATTCCCGTTGAAAATTTAACTTAAAGATAATTTTTTAACAAGTTAGACCAGGGGTCTCCAAACTTTCCAGCCTTAGGGCCATACTGATTACTCCAGTAAGTTCCGAGGGCCAAAACCATATTATCATTGTTGCCGGTGGTAAGAAGTGAAATAGTCCACTGATGAAAAAGTACACAACGTTTAAAAAAGGCTGCAAATAGGACTAAAGTCCAAAAACGGCAACACTGCATATTATTAATTTTCCTGTCATTATCTGTAATTTCTAGATTAGTCGTAGAGTACGAGCCATGAGGAGTAACGTGACACGACATCTGGTGAACACAAGCGGAAATAGGTAGTACCTTCTATCGCTAACAGATGGCGCTAATAGCACGGACAGAATAATCTTGTTGGTTCGAGTAAGTTCTGGTCTTCCACTCACTTCTAGATGGCAGTAATTGGAATATATAAGAAGGCTAGTGGCGAACCACAAACAGTGTCATAGGCACTGTTGGTAAATAAAATATTGCATACTTCCTTAAAACGTGTTTGTGCGTGTTTAAGTTTAAGACATCTTTATAACAGTATTTTGATTTGAATTGTTGCTTTTGTGTGTGAATTAGTAGTATGGAAAAGAAGCGAAAAATTGATAGTGAATGCAGAAAATTCAAAGATCAGTGGAACATTCAGTATTTCGTAGTTGAGTCCAGTAACAAGGCGCTATGTTTGATTTGCAATGAAAGCGTAGCCGTTCTCAAAGAATATAACACATTAAACGTCATTATGAAACAAAACATTTTCAAAATTACTCAAAATATACAGGAAGTTTGCGGACAGAAAAATTCGAAGCTATGCAGCTCGGATTGAAATCGCAGCAATCTTCATTTACAAAACTCAAAACTGAACAAGAGGCTGCAACTCGTGCCAGCTTTGTGTGGCTCTTGAAATTGCAAAACGTGAAAACCATTCACCGATGGAGAAATGATCAAAGAATGCATAATTGCAGTAGCCGAAGAAATGTGCCCTGAAAGGTAAATTTATTAAAAACTGTCAGTATGTCAGCAAACACTGTGGCTCGAAGGGTGAAAAACATCGCTGAAAATATATCCTCTCAACTGTTCGACTAAAATGGACATTTTGAGTGGTTTTTTTGGATGAGTCAACGGATGTGTCAGATACTGCTCAGGTGTTGATTTATATTCGAGGAGTAGATAAAAGCTATGAAGTGCACGAAGAACTTCTTGATATGTATAGTATTAATGGCACAACTACTGGTACAGTTATTTTTAAAGAAGTTGAAATGGTCATTAATCAAAAGAACCTTCGATGGAAAAACTTGAAATGTATTACAACTGATGGAGGCAAAAACATGAGTGGGAAAGATAAAAGGAGTTGGTCGCTCTTGTGTCAAAGGCTGTGAAAATGACGGTGGTTCAAACCATTAGTCTTACATTGTATCATTCATCAACAGTCTTTGTGCGGAAAATGTTTGGATATATCTGACGTTCTGAAACCAGTCATATCAACTGTTAATTTTATCAGATCTTTTGGGCTGAATCACCGACAATTCCGACAATTTATTGAAGAGATTGGAGAAACTGACTTACCTTATCATACTGCCGTACGCTGTCTTAGTTGTGGGAAAGTCCTTCAGCGCTTTTTGAACTTCGAGCAGTGATCGAAATTTTTTGAATGAAAAGCATCGCCCTTTTACTGAATTACAAAACAACGCATGGCTGTGGAAGTTAGCATTCTATGTTGATTTGACAAAACATGTGAACGAACTGAATTTGGGATTGCAAGGAAAACCAGCATCTTCCTGATTTATACACTAATATCAAATCATTCCGGAAGAAATTGAGACTGTTTCAATCACAACTACGAAGTAAATGTTTTTCACATTTTAAAACATGTGAAATATTCAGCCACTCTACTGAGACTGAGTTTCCTATCGATTTTGCAATCGAAACTTTGAGTGCTTTGAAGATAAATTTTGGTACTCGTTTCTCGGACTTTGATGCCATTGCGAATCAAATTAAGATTTTTCAGAATCCTTTTGATACTGACATTGAAACCCTAGCCCCGGAACTTCAAATGGAAATGATTGATCTACAATGCAGTGATATAATTAAGAACAAATATCAAAACTCATCTTTGTTGGAATTTTATAAGAGTCTTCCACTGACACAATTTGATAATTTGCATAAATTTGCTCGTGATCTGTTTTCTGTTTTTGGTACTACTTATTTGTGTGAGAAAACCTTCTCCAAAATGAAGTACACAAAAAATGTTTACAGATCGAAATTAACTGATGAGCATCTTAAATCTCTTTTAATAATTGGTACAAGTTAAATTAGTCCACAACTACAAACTATTGTCAGTGGAAAATCTCAATTACATAAATCTCATTAGTATTTCATATGTCATTATGTTTGTTATAAGTTATGTGATTATTTAAAATGTATAAAATGTTAGTTAGTTCATTTCAATAATTTGTTAGTTATTATATACTGAAGTTATATTTTCTGCATATTTACATGTCTTTACTCATTACAATTCTGTGTTTTTATCCAACTTATCACAAAAACAATAACAATAAGCCTACAAGAATGTTATGAGTTAGCGGAGTTAGCCCATGACCATATCAATGTAGATGTCATATTAATAATTATTCAACATAAAATTAGAATACTTCAGTAAACTAAATTTAATTTGCTATAAAAATTATTTGTTCTCTAAAAGGAGTTTTCAAGTATGCTAGCTCTCCGCGGGCCGGACAAAATCTGTCCGCGGGCCGGATGTGGCCCTCGGGCCGTAGTTTGGAGACCCCTGAGTTAGACAATTGTTAATTAACAAAATTGTTTCGAAATTTCGTCTTCATTGTACATTAAAAAATAATGTTTAAATAATTTTCGTAAAAAATTTTCACTTCGTGGAACTCTTCTTATATACATACTAAACAAGATCACGCCATACAAGTTTTAAAAATTTAATCCTTTATTTACAATAATTTTATAACTTTGACAATAGTACTCTGATTTTTTATTTTTTGTGAAAGTTTTAAAATTATTATAAATAAAGGATTAAAATCGTTTAAACTGTTATGGCGTGATATTGTTAAGTATGTGTATGAGAAGGGCTCCATGAAGCGAAACATTTTTACAAAAATTATTTAAACATTTTTTTTTAATATAATATAACGAAAATAAATTCTTTGGAGTGTTTTGAATACACCATAATTTTTAAATTTTTCAATTAATATTTAATACCTTAAACAAAGCCGTAGCCACAAATATTTTGGGGGGGGTTAGCCTTTTGTATTGAATGGATAGTCTGTCCCAAATTATGGTTATGGGACGGACCACCCCAATAAACCTTTAACATTTTATTACCTATTGTTATTAATAAATCCATTTGTTCATAAGGGCAGGGGTGGGCCAGGTATTTCTTATATTAACCATTAGGCATATAAATATTTTGGCTAATATTTTAGTGGCAGTGTTGAATAACTGTTTTTACTGTGCGTTTCGAAAAATTGTTTTGGGAAAATAACTATGTCGCGTCGAAATCATTTGTCATTAGATGCAGAACAGGTTGTGGGCATGTGTATGAAATTTAATCAGTAGAGGTCTAATCAAACAAGAAGCTTTAAAAGAAACCTGTCCTTACAAAAACTCCAAGATCATCGATAAGGGATATTATTATTATTGAAGAATTAAAGAAAAGAAAAAACAATGATTTTCAATCTCACCGTATGGACAATAGTGATGGACCTAATAAGAAGGAAAATATATTGTCTTTATGAAAATGGAGTTATTCCTCCCTTGGATAAACTGAAAAGAAGCTAGACAAAGACAAAACCAATATAAATTTTCCCGTCCCCACCCCCCAAAGAGTTTTTTGGGAAAATGGGCCTCCGTGCGACATTTTTGGTTGCGCGCTCGGCGTCAAAACCGAGTACGTCACACTAAATATTTTTTTAGGGCATTAAATATTAATTAAGCATTTTTAAAATCTTATGGCCTATTCAAATACTTCAGAAAATTTATTCCCGTAAAAAAATTAACTTAATGTTAATTTTTCAACAAGTTAGACAACTGTTAATTAACAATATTGTTTCGAAATTTCGTCTTCATTGTACATTAAAAAAAATGTTTAAATAATAATTGTCGTATAAATGTTTCGCTTCGTGGAGCCCTTCCTATATACATACTTAACAAGATCACCCCATAAAAGTTTAATAAATTTTAATCCTTTGTTTATAATAATTTTATAACTTTGGCAATATTACTTTTCATTTTTTGTCAAAGTTGGAAAAAGCTATTTGGGAGATGATTCTTTAATAGATAAAGGAAAGAGCTTTGTTGTGTTTTTTGATCAAAATAAAAAACAATAATGCAAGAGGCCAATTTAAGTTAAAACTATACATATATGATGACTATATTATATTATATTTATATATTTATAGTTTATTTATATTATAAGTAATTTTTTATGGGGTGATCACACTCTGTAGATGTTTAAAAGCTGTATTAATAATGATTACAATTGATTTGTAAAATATTCCTTTTGGATTATAAACTACAATTCCCTCTTTCTATTTAATATTTTGGGCAAAAACCAAATATTAATTTCCACCTAATAGCAATTTAAATGTTCCTTGTTACATCAGGATAAACTAATTAAAATTACACTGAAACATTGTTAAAATATTTATATCCCATTAAATTGTGGTTAGGAGTTTATTATTTAAATTAGGTGGTAATTAGTAGCTTAATTTACCTGTAAATAGGCTAAATTAAATAAATTTCCCCAATTTTAGGAAGCCATTGTCCATTTTCATATTTGTTGTATGACGTCAGAAGAAATACGTATAATTATAGAAAATCCTTTAGAAATGTTTAACCCTTTTTCCTTTTTTCTTCTTCTTCTCTGGGAGCCCTCCCCCAATCCCCTCATTGTTTTTTTCCTTCTACCCAAAAATGTATAACCCCCGGGCTGGTTGGTTGATATATTCCCCGTGGGCTCATTTTCGGTTGCCCAAAATGCCTGTCTTTTTTTGGTTTGTTCACATTCACACAGTATGTGGTAGGCTGTTTCTTCCCCCCTTTGTCGCACATTCTGCAACTTGGTCCCATTGATGAGCTATCTTGTGTAGGTGTCCTCTTAGGTCAGGGTCTCTAAACTACGGCCCGAGGGCCACATCCCGGGCCCCCGGCAGATTTTTTCCGGCCCGCGAAGAGCTTGCATGTACTCCTTTTAGAGGGAAAAAATAATTTTTATAGCAAATTAAATTTAGTTTACTGAAGTATTCTAATTTTATGTTGAATAATTATTAATATGACATCTACATTGATATGGTCCTGGGTAACTCCGCTAACTCATAACATTCTTGTAGGCTTATTGTTTTGTTTTTGTGAAAAGGGTTGGATAAAGAAACACAAAATTTTGAATGGGGTAAAACTTTATAATTTTTAGAAAAATTTAACTCTAATATAAAATAACTAACATATTGAAATGAATCAACTAACATTTATACTTTTTAAAAAATAATCTTAACTTATAACAAACATAATGACATTTGAAATACTAATGAGATTTATGTAATTGAGATTTCCACTGAAATAGTTTGTAGTTGTGGACTAATTTCCCTGAAAAAAAATTATTAAAAGATTAATTTCCACCCAGTTAATTTCGATCTGTAAACATTTTTTGTACTTCATTTGGAGAAGGTTTTCTCACACAAATAAGTAGTACCAAAAACAGAAAACAAGACAAATTTATGCAAATTATCAAATTGTGGTATGGAAACTCTTATAAAATTCCAACAAAGATAGTTTGATATTTGTTCTAATTATATCACTGCATTGTAGATCAATCATTTCCATTTGAAGTTCCGGGGCTGGGGTTTTTAATGTCAAGTATCAAAGTTGGAAAATCTTAATTTGATTCTTGAATGGCATAAAAAAGTCCGAGAAACAGTATCAAAATTTATCTTAAAAGCACTCAAAGTTTCGATTCCCAAAATCGATAGGAAACTCAGTCCCCAGTAGTGTGGCTGAATATTTCACATGTTTTAAAATGTGAAAAACATTTACTTCTAGTTGTGATTGAAACAGTCTCAATTTCTTCCGGAATGATTTGATATTGGTGTATAAATCAGGAAGATGCTGGTTTTCTCCTTGCAATCCCAAATTCAGTTCGTTCACATGTTTTGTCAAATCAACAAAAGAATACTTCCACAGCCATGGTTGTTTTGTAATTAAAAAAAGGGGCAAATGTTCCTTCAAAAAAATTTCGATCACGCCGAATTTAAAAAAACCCTGGGACTTTCTTAACTAGCCAGCGTGGCAGTATGAAAAAGGAATTTATTTCCCCAAATCTTTTCAATAAATTTGGTTGTCGGTGATTCGCCCAAGGATCTGATAAAATTAACGGTTGATATGACTGGTTTCAGAACGTCAAATATCCAAACATTTTCCGCACAAAGACTGTTGATGAATGATAAATTAAGATAATGGTTTTGAACCACCGCCATTTTCTACACCCCCTTTGACACAAGAGCGACCACTCCTTTATTTTTTCCCATTCGTTTTGCCTCCATCAGTTGTAATAAAAACAAGTTTTTCCATCGAAGGTTCTTTTGATTAATGGCCATTTCCCCCTTTAAAATATCTATCAAACATAGCCCTTTTTACTGGACTCCAAATTACAAATACTGAATGTTCCACTGATCTTTGAATTTTCGCATTCACTATCAATTTTTCGCTTCTTTTCACACTACTAATTCATACACAAAAGCAACAATTCAAATCAAAAATCACTATTAAGATGTCTTAAACTTAAACATTTTACAAACGTTTAAGGGTATGCAATATTTTAAACAACAGATGTCCGGGAACCGACTTGTGGTTGCGCCACTAGCCTTCTTATATATTCCAATTCTGATCAGAAGTGAGTGGAAGACACCAGGGCTTTCTCAACCAACAGTTATTCTGTACGTGCTATTAGCGCCATCTGTTAGCGATAGAAGGTACTACCTATTTCCCGTGTGTCCACCAGATGTCGTGTCACGTTCTTTTCCCCTGGCTCTTCTCTACGACTAATCCCGAAATTTCAGATAAATTTCAGGAAAATTGGTAATATGCAGTGTTGCCGTTTTTCGGACTTTGGGATTTGAGCCTTTTTAAACGGGGTTTTTTTTCGGACTTTTTTTCATCAGTGGGTTTTTTCACTTCTTTCAAAAACAACAAGTTTGGTTTTGGCCCTCCCCGGGAAATTACTGGAGTAATCATATGGCCCTAAGGCGGGGAAAAATTTTGGGACCCCTGTCTTGAGTTATCATGCCCTTTTCCCAAAACCCACTGTTATGGGAAGTCTTTTTTCCCACTTTGTCTGATTGGTTTTTTCATTCGTTCTTTTGGATGGGTCCCCTTTTGAATCTTTTTTTCCATGTCTAATTCTACTAGGTTTCCCAGTATTCCTCGTGTTTGTTTCGGATCCATTTCTGGTTTTGTCTTTGGTTTTAGTCACACCAAAGGGCAGGTTCTGGGCCAAAGTATGGGGTGGATGATCCATGTCTCGCTGTCATCCCCTTTTTCGTTGCCTTCTATCCCCAGATGTCCTGGGACCCCAGGGGTTATTTTTGTTTCGTTCTCCCAGGACTTCCAGTTCTTTTTGGGATTTCCATTCAGCTTGGAGGTTACCTTGGGGTTTACTAGTACCCCCAGTGACGCTTGGCTGTCTGTTTTTTGCAGATCCGCTTGTTTTTATAAACCCCCCTGTTATTTTCTTTTGCACAGTGCAGTAAAGCATTTTATTTCCGTTTGTATGGAAATTTTGTTCTAGTGGAATGGAGAATTGTCAATTCCTCATTTCACTATGTAACTCTTACAAAGACCCGTGAATTGTCCTATCACGTACGAAATCGAGAGAACTTTAACAACATATTTTGCCCTCCCCTATCAACCTTATCGAGTAGCGACTGTTTTATAAATCTTCGAAGACAAAGCTGAAGGTGGTTACTTCTCAGTGGCGGCGCTAGGTTTTCATGTTTTTTTAATAAAAAGAGATTGCTATTCGCCCGAGAAATCACGGGTAAATAAAATCTTTTTGGAATTTGCGAAAAAAAGTTTTTTTTTTTGCCTTCACAGGTAAAAATTAAACTTTCAAAAGCAAATCTTTTATTGTTTTTTTTTTCGTGAATTTGATTAAAATTTATTGTCAAATCCCAAATTTCTTATGCAAATATATGAAATGCCTCTAATTTTAAGAAAAATGCAGATTTTTTTTTGTGCAATTACTTCTAACCAGAACTAACCACGAGGAAAGTTTTGATGGTGTCGCTTAACTGCAAACTGAGACAAACAGCTGCGATACGATGACGTCAAGAAACAGGATGAGATATTGTCCCTCCATTTTGACAAATTTTACTGATTTTTCTTTGGGAATTAAATTAATATATATATATATATATATATATATATATATATATATATATATATATATATATATATATATATATATATATATATATATATATATATATATATATATATATATATATATATATATATATATATACTGGAGTACCACGAATTCGGAGTGCATGCATGGGGATCTCCGGAAACCGTAGGAGATACAGAAGTCCTGTTAAATTATGGCAAAGTTGCGCATTTAGTTGCCTAACAACATGCCGAGTAGAAAGTTGTAAAATTCAGTACTTCCGGAGATATCCGGAAAAAAAAGGAAATTTGCTGATTCGTTTAATTTTTGCTGACGTTATTTAAAGAGATGTGGAAAACAAGACGCTTTCTCATGGCCACTTCTTAAGCTCTACAAACAGCTTTGTGAGATTTTCTGTACGACGTTTCGTTTTTGTTAGACCATCATCAACTTTATTTTTTTAAATACGGACCTGGGTTTTATTTAATTTTTGAACCTCTTATTATCCCAATTACAAAAATATATAACACCTTAATAGGTGTTAACAAATGATTTTGAAAAGGAGTGATAAACCTAACAAGGTATCGATCCCAACAGCCCATATAAACCAATTTAAATGTCGAATTCGGTATTTGACGTAATCTGTTTGCCTGTTTGTTTTGTTTACAAGTAATATAAAAGTCTTA